>CAUYPK010115844.1:0-50678 GCA_963574355.1 Loris lydekkerianus | reverse complement strand
AAACTTAAAAAATTAAAATGTGGATCTGTGTGTGTGTGTGTGTGTGTGTGTGCACACGTGTGTGTTTCCATAGCTATTCTATTCTAACTCTTGCTCTTCAGGCCCTGTAAGGTGTATGTTTTCTCCAAGGTTCTGTCCTGTTGTCTGCTTGTTCTCAATGCTGATTGTCCTGATGCTCTCACTCACTCTCTTAATCTCAACTGTGTGGATCATTTCCAAATCTATCAATATATCCTGCCAAATGACATCTGTCTGAGCATCACAACTGCATTTCCAGGGCCTGTTAGATACCTCAAACTCAAGCACACCTATTAGTGGTATTTTACACCCTTCTTAGAGCAACTCAGCTAACTGACTTCTAGTGAGAAAACTTGTGATTTTTGATTACTTTCTCTTTACTTACTCCTTGATTACTCCCCCCTTCCAAGCTTTAGCAAATTGTCAATTCTTCCTTTAAAGTAGAATAATCCACCTTATATTTTATAAGATATCCTTGGAATAATCCTTCATCCTTCTGTGTTCATTCCTACATCACTTGCTTCTGCAATATGTAATAAATACATATCCATTTTTCTATTTCCATTCAGGTACTTTTTTCATTTTTAATTAATACAGCAGCTTTATTGAGGTACATGTAATAAGTTGCATGTGAAAAATCCACCCAAGATAAATGCACAGCTCAATTATTTTTATAAGTATAGAGAATGAGGCAACCATCAACACTGTGTAGTTTTATGACATTTCTGTCAATCCATAAATGTACCTTGTATCCATTTATAGTTATTTCTTGTGCTCACCTTCACCCTCAAGCAACCACTGATCTGTTTTTTTATTTCTATGGGTTTAAGTTTTCTAGAAACTTCATATAAATGGAATCATCCAATATATAGCCTGCTGTGCTTTGCTTTTTTCATTTACCATAATGTTTTTGAGGTTTATCCATGTTGAAATGTCAGTAGTTTGTTTCTTTTCTATTGTTGAATAGCATTCTATTGTGCATATACTCTATATTTAGTTTATCTATTCACCAGTTGCTGAACATTTAAATTATTTACTGCTTTTTGCTGATTATGAATAATGAGGCTTCAAACATTCAGATGTAAATCTTTCTGTAGACTTCATTTCTCTTCGTACATACTTAAGAGTGAAATTTGTAAAGTATAGGTTTAAGCTTTTTGTTGTTATTTCAGGTTAATAGAGGGTACAAAGAATTAGGTTACAATGTTTGCGTTTGTTAGATAAAGTGGCTCTTATAATTGTGTCCCACACCCAAGAGGTGTGCCCTACCCCCTAACATTGTGTCCCTTAAGTAGGAGCACTCCCAACCCTACCCTCCTCACCTCTCTCACTCCCTCATTCCCCTATTATTTTAAATTAATAATTCAATTTCTTATTTGTTATTAGTTTTTTCAAATTTCTAATTTCTTACTGAGTCAGTTTGAGATATCTTCTAACTAACTTTATGATTTCTTCTTTGACTCATAAGTAGTTGAAAGTGTGTTTTACAAATATTTGAGTGTTTCACAGATTTCTTTCTACTGTTGATTTCCAATTTAGTTCTATCACAATTGAAGAACATATTTCATGTCTTTAATCCTTTGAAGTTTATTGAGACTTGTTTTATGATCTAACATAGGCTCTATTGTGGAAAATATTTGATGTGGACTTAAAAAATTGTGTACTCTCCTGTTGTAGGGAGAACAAGCTGTACACATTAGTTGGGTAAAGTTGGTTGACAGTTATCCAAGTTTCTATATCCTTATTAATCTTATGTCTACTTTTCTATAATTACTAAATTGTCTGTTTTTTCTTTTAATTCTGTCAGTGTTTGTTGCATTTTTTACTAAATACTTATACATAAAATGTCTATATCTTTCTAATGTTTGGATATGTTTGTTATTATGGAATGTTGCATTTTATCCATAGTAATATTGCTTGTTTTAAAATATATATTTTTATATTAATATGGGTACTTTACCTCTCTTATGGTAACTTTTTGCATGATTTATATTTTTCCCTCATTCCTTTACTTTCAGTCTTCTTATGTCTTTAAAGTGTTTTTCTTGATGACAACATATATAGTCATGACTTGCTTATGTACATACACCAACCTATATGGTACAGCCTACTGTAGTCACCATGCCCAGGCTACACACCTGTGCGGCATGTTACTGTGCTGAATACTGTAAGCAACTGTAACACAATCAGCAGTGTTTGTGTTTCTAAACATAGAAAAGGAATAGTAAAAATACAACATAAAAGATTTTAAAAATGGTACACCTATATAGGGAAATTACCAGATCTGGAAACTATTCTAGGTAAGTCAGTGAGTGAGTGGTGAGTGAATGTGAAAACCTACCACATTACTAAACACTATTATAGACTTTATAAACACTGTACACTTAAGCTACACAAATTTATCTCAACAGTTTTTTTATTTCTTCAATGCAAAATAAACTTAGCTTACTGTAACCTTTTTACTTTATAAAAACTTGTTAATTTTTTTGACTTTCTGACTCTTGTAATAATACTTGGCTTAAATATAAACACATTGTACAGTTACACAAAAAATACTTTCTTTATATCCTTAGTCTATAAACTTTGGTCTATTTTTAAAATTAATCAATTAATGATTTGTTTATTGTTTTAGGTTCATCAAGAGTATAAAGAATTAGGTTACACTGTTTGCACTTGTTAGGTAAAGTCCCTCTTATAGCTGTGTCCTGCCCCCAAGAGGTGTGCTATAACAAGTTTATTTTTTCTTTTTTTGAACTTTCTGTTAAAAACAAAGGCACAAGTACACCCATTAGACTAGGCTTACACAGGATCAAGATCATCAATATCACCGTCTTCCACTCTATATCTTGTCCCATTGGAAGATCTTCCTGGGCAACAAAATGCATGGAACTATCATCCTCTATGATAACACTTATGATGATACTATGATAATAAATATAAATTTATATATGCTTATATATCACATATATCCATGTTGATAAATAAATTTACTTTTCAAACAAAACATGTAAATTCTGATAATAAAAGCAAAAAAATACCTATCAGTGCAGTCTTTTATGTTTACTCATGTATTTGTTATTTCCAGTGCTCTTCATTCCTTTCTGTGCATTCAAGTTATTGTCTTGTATCATTTTCTTTCAGCTTGAAAGTCTTCTTTTAGAATTTCTTTCTTTTTTTTTTTTGGCTGGGGCTGGGTTTGGACCCACCACCTCCAATACATATGGGGTTCACGACCTACTCCTTTCACCCACAGGCACCACCCTTCTTTTAGTATTTCTTATGGGACAGTTCTGACAGCCATAATTCTCTTGGTTTTTGTTTATCTTTGAATGATTTAATTTCATTTCTTTTGTTTTTCTTTCCCCCCCCCCTTTTTTTTTTGAGACAGAATCTCACTATATCACTCTTGGTAGAATGCCATGGCATCACAGCTCATAGCAACCTCAAACTCTTGGGCTTAAGTGATTCAATTGTCTCAGCCTCCCAAGTAGCTGGGACTACAGGCGCCTGCCACAACACCTAGCTATTTTTTGGTTGCAGTTGTCATTGATGTCCAGCCGGCCTGAGCTGGGCTCAAACCCACCAATCCTGTTGTATGTGGCTAGTGCTCTACTCACTGAGCTATGGGCACCCAGCCTCATTTTGGTTTTTGATAGACGCTATTGCCAGATATATTGGTTGATACTTTTTTCTATCAGTCTTTTGAATATGTCATTCTATTGCCTTCTGGCCTCTATTGTTTCTGGTGGATAGTCAGCAGTGAATCATATCATTATTCTTCTGAACACAAGAGTTATTTCTCTCTTACTGCAGTAAAGATTTTCTTACTATCTTTGGTTTTGAGCAATTTAACTATGATATGTGAGTCTCTTTGTGTTTTTCCTATTTTGGTTTGTTAAACTCTTTGAACCTGATGACTAAAGTTTTTCAGCACAATTGGGACATTTCAGGCATTATTTCCTCAAATATTTTTTCCTGCCTCTTTCTCTTTCATTCTCTTTCAGTGCTCCTCCTACATACATGTTGGTATGTTTAATGTTATCCCACAGGTCTCTGAGGCTTTGTTCATTTTTCTTCAATCTGTTTTCTCTGTGTTTTTCCAAAAGGAAAATTTCTATTTCTCTATTTTTAAATTTACTGTGTTTTTTCTTCTGTCATCTCACATCTCAATCTTAAGCCAATTTTCATTCCTTCATTATATTTTTCAATTCTAATCTTTATTTTATTTTTAAATTTTTTGTATGAAATCATAACTTTTTACATTGATGCATTTATAGGATTCAGGGTACTGCTTTGATATACAATGTGAAATTCTTACATTGAACAAAGTAACACATCCATCTCAATTATACTCATTTCTTTTTTTTTTTTTTTTTTTTGGTATGGTCTCAAACTTAATATTTTTATTAAAATCTAAAAGAATTTATTTATTTATTTATTTATTTTTATTTATTTTTTTCTGTCAAAGCAGGAACTCAACTTTATTGCATCAAGCAGCTGCTTATATAGACCGTGGGGAAAGGGAGCGGAAAGGAAGTGGGGGATGAGGTGCGTGACAGGGTTGGGCCAATGGCATGGTACCACGTTGGCTGTATAAATTCTAGTACAAATATCTTTGTATAATGTGATTTTTGGTCTTCTGAGTATATACCTGGTAGAGGAATTGTATGATTGAACGGCAAGTCTATTTTTAGATCTCTAAGTATTCTCCAAACATCTTTCCAAAAGGAACATATTAGTTTGCATTCCCATCAGCAGTGTAGAAGTGTTCCCTTTTCTCCATATCCACAATAACATCTCTGGTCTTGGGATTTTGTGATATGGGCTAATCTTACTGGAGTTAGATGGTATCACAAGGTAGTTTTGATTTGCATTTCTCTGATGATTAAGGATGATGAGCATTTTTTTGTATGTCTGTAGGCCATGTGCCTGTCTTCTTAAGAGAAATTTCTCTTCAAGTTCCTTGCCCAGTCTGTGATGGGATCACTTGTTCATTTCTTCCTTATATGTTTGAGTTCTCTGCGGATTCTGGTTATTAAACCTTTGTCAGACACATAACCTGCAAATATCTTCTCCCATTCTGAGGGCTGTCTGTTTCTTTATTTACTTGTGTTCTTGGCGGTGCAGAAATTTTTAGTTTGATCAGGTCCCAGCAGTGTATTTTTGAAGCTGCTTCAATTGCCCAGGGGGGTCTTCCTCATAAAATACTTGCCCAGACCGATTTCTTCAAGGCTTTTCCCTGCACTCTCTTCTAGTATTCTTATAGTTTCATGTCTTAAGTTTAAATCTTTAATCCAGTGAGAGTCTATCTTAGTTAATGGTGAAAGGTGTGGGTCTAGTTTCAGTCTTCTATAGGTTGCCAGCCAGTTCACCCAGCACCATTTGTTAAATAGGGAATCTTTTCCCCACTGAATGTTTTTAATTGTCTTGTCAAAGATCAAATAATGGTAAGTAGCTGGATTCATCTCTTGGTTCTCTATTCTGTTCCATACACCTACCTCTCTGTTTTTGTGCCAGTACCATGCTGTTTTGATCACTATTGATTTATAGTATAGTCAGATCTGGTAGCATGATTTCTCCTGCTTTGTTTTTATTTCTGAGTAACGTCTTGGCTATTCAAGTTTTTTCTGATTCCATATAAAATGACGTATTACTTTTTCAAGATCTTTAAACTATGAAAGTGGAGCTTTAATAGGAATTGCATTAAAATTGTATATTACTTTGGGTAGTATGGACATTTTAACAATGTTGATTCTTCCAAGCCATGAGCATGGTATGTTTTTCCATTTGTTAACATTTTCAGCTATTTTTTTTTCTTAAAGTTTCATTGTTCTCCTTATAGAGATCTTTCGAGTCCTTTGTTCGATAAACTCCCAAATATTTCATCTTCTTTGCCATTACTGTGAACAGAATAGAATCCTTGACTGTTTCTTCAGGTTGACTATTGTTGATATATATAAAGGCTACAGATTTAGGAATGTTGATTTTGTAGCCTGAGATGCTACTGCATTTCTTGATCACTTGTAAGAGTTTTATAGTAGAATCCCTGGTGTTTTCCAGATATACCATCATATCATCTGTGAAGAGTGACAGTTTGATCTCTTCTGATCCTATAGAGATACCCTTGATCGCCTCTTCTTGCCTGATTGCAAAGGCTAAAACTTCCATTACAATGTTAAAGAGCAGTGGAGAAAATGGGCAACCTTGCCTGATTCCTGATCTGGGTGGAAATGATTTCAATTTAACTCCATTCAATATGATATTGACTGTGGGTTTGTTGTAGATGGCCTCTATCAGTTTAAGAAATGTCCCTTCTATACCATTTTTTAAAAGTGTTCTGATCATGAAGGGATGCTGGATATTATCAAAAGCTTTTTCTGCATCAATTGAGAGAATCATATGGTCCTTACTTTTAAGTTTGTTTATGTGTTGAATTACATTTATAGATTTACGGCTAATTTTGTTTTTAAAATACTCTACTAAAATATGTTAGTCAGGCACATTCGCATTTGATTCCATTAATGCTAATGATAAAAATCACAAATCAGGGATTCTCAACCTTGGCATTTTTGAGATGGTGGGCTGGATACTTTTTTGTTGTAAGGACTGTCCTATAGGATGTCTAACAGCATCTCTGGCCTCCACCCACTAAATGTAGCACACCCACCACCCAGCCAGTCGTGGCAATCAAGAATATCTCCAGACACTGTCAAATGTCTCATAGTGACAAAATTCTTCATGTATAAGAACCACTGATTAGACAAGGGACAGCCCAGGTGACTTACTATATAGACTCGAGTATAATCCGAGTTTTTTCGGCACAAATTTTGTGCCGAAAAACCTGAACTCGGCACAGATTTTGTGCCGAAAACACTCGGCTTATACTCGAGTATATACGGTAGTTCATATTTGTGTTGCTGTAAAGGAATACCTGAGGCTGGGTGATTTGTAAATAAAAAGAGGTTTATTTGGCTCATGGTTCTACAGGGAGCCAGCATCTGCATCTGGTGAGAGCCTCAGGTTGTTTCCTTCCATTCATGGTGGACATGGACGGGGAGCCAGTGTGTGCAGGGATCACATGGTACCAGAGGAAGCAAGGGGACTAGGAAGAAAGTTCCCTTAACAACCAGCTCTCGCAGGAACTCACCAATTACCAGCACCACAACAGTAAACCCTTCATGAGGGACCCTTTGATCCTTAGCACCAGGGATCAAATTTCAACATGAGATTTGGAGGGGACAAATATCCAAACTATATCACCAGGGAAATTATAGCCAGGAGGTTTCAGGTTCAGAGATGGGAAAGCGAGTGATAATAGACAACTTTTATTTCTGTCCCTTTAAATGTAATTGTAAAGGATAAAAGCAGTCATCTGGATTCTGGAGATTATAAAAAGAACCCTCTCTAGAAATTGGCACCAGAGTAAATAGTTGAAGTCTACTTCAAGATCAGCACTGTGCATTTTTATAGCATGTCCTTTTTTACGGAAGATTTTTTCATAGTAAAAATCATTGTTTAAAAATGTGTGTCATGATTTATCTTGAATGATTAAAAAATTATCTGGGAACTCAGTAGATCAAAATCTAACTACTGATTAAATGGATTTCTTCCTAACACATTGAGGTCACTTCTCTTAGCTAGCTTAAAAAAAAAAAAAAAATCAATGCAGGTCATAAACATCTGTTTTGAGTCCTTGGAAACTTGAAAAGATTAAAATCAAAAATAAGAAGAAAATAAACAAAGTGTCTTTTAACATCTGTTTCCTAACGGTCTCTCACTTCAAATTATTGCATTTGTGGAGAAGAACAGAAATTTTGAGACTTGAATTCCTAACAGAAACCAGTAAAGAGGTCTTTGTGGATAACTTTAAAGGCAGTCAGGATTAAATGAATTTTTTTTGTTTGTTTTAAATTCAATTCAAAGCATGTATTACAATCTCTTGGTGAGGTATACATTTGAGTAAAGCACACTGGCTGCCAACAAGTCTATGCTACGTTAGGCTGCCAGCAACTCAGACAGAATCTGTTAGTTGACAAGTGTAGAATTACAAAATGAAACCTCAGATATCCTGAATTCTTATTAAAAATTTTAGGAGACAATCTAAAGGACACAGGAGCTATCCTTACTTTATTTTGATCCTTTTAAGTTTATAACAAACACACAAGGTCATCCTCTTTAGATCTATCAAAATTAGTTCAAGAGGAAGAAGGCTTTGGGCCTCATTACAAGTCTCAAAGAGCTATCATTCTCCAACAAGGCTTTCTTTTGACCACTACCTAATCTTTTTTTCACCCTAAGTGGATGTGAACATTTGTTCTTCTTTGTTGAATTCTATTCTTCTCTTGAATGAAGGGGATGCCTCATTGCTTTTTTTATTAATAATACATATTTTGTCTCAGGCTTTTATAGACTCAATTCACTAGGCCCTGCACCAATACCCAAAGCCATACATATGGCAACTCCTACTTAAAATCAGGCCATAGCAAAACTCTTTCATGTGTTCCTATGGCTGACTATTTTTTATATTAATTCTTAAATACTCTCCAGGATATGGCTCTCTCCATTGGGAGATTTGCTTCTTGGATTCTGTTACGCATGGTTAATTGGCTAAATATCCACTCTGCTTTGTTTCTATCAAAAAGTACTAATGTGTGGCTTATTTCTAACATAATTCACTATTAGCTCCATCTAGAAACTGGCAAAGCCTACAGTTAAGTGACTTGCATGGTGGTCCTAATTGTTAAGTGGCTGGATAAGGTTTCATGGGCTTTAAATCTCAAGTTTTAATCATTATTTTATGGTCTAATAGGGAAGACAGGTATTAACCAGAGAGTTATACAAAGGAATATAAAATTACAAATCTGTTTAAGGTAGGGTTTTTTAGCCTCAGCCCTCCTGACATTTGGGGCTAGGTAATAGTTTCTTGTTGAGGGGTTATTCTGTGATTACAGAATGTGGAACAGCATCTCTGGCTTCTACTGACTAGGTGACAGTGGCAACCACTGAATTTTTCCTCCTCACTTGTAATCACCATAATTCTCCAGATATTGCCAAATATTCTTGGGAGACAAAAATCATCCTTGAATGAGAACCAAGAGTGTGTCAAGAGGAGAGAAAGATTTATGGCATTATCCAGAATGTATAATCAGGCAAGTTGACAAAAAACCCAGGTCAACAGAAAAGATTTCCTTGAGGCTATGGTGCCTTAGCTGAGATCCCAATGATTAATAGAAGTTAACCAAAGAGAGAAGAGGCAGCATTTTATTCATTCATTCAAGAAGTGCTTTGTGAATCCCTACTATGTGCCAGTTATGTTTAGGTGCTGATGATACAGCAATTAATAAGTCAATAAAACCCCCATATTCATGTGGCTTCCCTTATCATAGGGAAATACAGTCCATCAACAGACACTCCAAAAAGGTAGAGAATGTAGAGGGCTACTTTATCTAGGGTGGATAAGAAGATACTCTCTGAAGAGATTATCTTTTTGCTGGTCATTGAATAAAAAATAAGAGCCAGCCAAGTAAAGACCTGAGGGAAATGACTTCCAGGCAGGGAGATCATAGCAGCATGTATGTAAGTTCCATAGGGGAGAGTTTGACAACATCCATTACCAAGTCTCCTTTCTTCCATTTGGAATCCTGACATAGATTAAGAACTAAAAACCATAGCTGTTTAATGGCTAAGTAGTTGCCTTAATGACACCTGTTTCTGGTATCCATTTAAGCACAAATGAACTCATGCCCATATCACCATTGATGCAGCAGAAACTCAAGGTCTGTTGTTAGTGGAACTGGCCTTACTATATTTTCAGAATTCATCCAAGATCACATTGAGAGAATGGTCTAGGGAAGCTTTCATTAGCTGTATCTATTCTGTGGCTAAGAGAAAGAACTCTTAAAATGTCATCGACTATAAATCTGGCCCCCTTTCTTCAAGACCAAATTTACAAGAGAGAGATAAACAGCCAGCAGTTCTTGTTAATAGAGTCTACATGATTGCTTTATAATGAGAAAAGCAATTGACAAGATCATTTAAACAGGAAGTAATGTAGAGAGTGCAACCAGAAGCTATGTTTTCTAATAAAAAAAAAAAAAAGCTGCCTTTGATGACATACCATATTTAGCAGAGCACATTCTGTGTGTTTATTTTTCCCCAAAATAGCAGCAGCTTCCAAATGCTGGTTTCTCAAGCCCGTCTTGATTATTCACCAAAGACTCAGATGTCAAGTAGATTTTATAACTAGAAGTATACAACCATCCTATTGTACAAAGCAAAAAAAAGGAGGCTCAGAAAAGACAAATGACTTGTCCAAAGTCACACAATAACTTGTGACATTGCCAAGACAAGATGGTCCTTCTCTGAGTTTTCCCATCAGTGTTTCTTCTCCAGCGTGAGCTCATGACTCCGTTCCGCATAGATGGTTCATTAAAGGAACATACTTCTCTGGGGACTGTTCATCACATCAAGGCAGTGGTTCTCCCCTGGGCAGATTTTTGCCCCCCAGGAGACACATGACAGTGTTTGGAGATGTTTCTGGCTGTCACAACTAGTGGGTAAAGGCGATCAGATCTAGTAAGTGGAGGCCAGGGGTGCTACTAAACATCAAGTTCCCACAACAAAAAATTATCCCCTAAAAATGCCAATAGCACCACACTTAGGAAACTCTACAGCTGTGGCATTACCTTCTCACTAGGCATTCAACTTAGTGAAAACTGGGGACTGTCTTGACTTGTTCTTGTACCTGCTACTGGCAACTAGTCCCAGCTACTGATACTCAATGAATTTTCATTACCAAATGGCTGAATTTAATTGCAAACCACAGTAAAAGATGGCAATGCTTTCAAAAAGTGGTGGTAAAAGGCAAAACTACAGAAGGCCAACAATTATGTCCCACCATGAGTGAAAGGCATTTAAAAATAGTGGTTCTTCATCCTTTTGGGTAGCATAGATGGCTTTGAGGAATCCTGCAAGAGCTATGGACCCTCCCTTCCAACAATGCCATTGATACTGCATTGTCCATACACCAGGGCAAACAGGCTCTCTGACATGTGAGATCAAACAATTAGTTCAGAAACTCATCTTAGAAAAAGTGCTACATACAAGACTGCTGAATCTCACTAGGGTCACCTTCAAAGTACTCCCCGTGGGAAGCTATGCAAAAATGCCAGTGCCTAGTCCATCCTTCAAAGGAATCTTGAGCTCTTTTTCTGGAATGGCTGTCAGAGCTATCGTGATATGAGGTCTGACAATCAAGTTTGTGAACTCATCCTAAGGTAAGTGCTTTGAAGGGTGAACCAGGTACCGGTGTTAGTACATAGCTTTCCAAGGGGAGTACTTTGAAGGTGACCATAGTGATATTCAGCAGTGAGGGATGTAGTGCTTTTTCTAGGACAAATTCTTAATTGTCAGGCAGAACTTAATTGTCTGACCTCATACTACAGGGGCCAAGAATCCTGGGACTAGAAGAAAGTATAGAATATTTTTCTCCTTACTCTTTGTATACTGTAATAAACTACTGGTTTAATACTGGTTGTCATTCTTTTTTGGAAAATTAATTCCTACTTTAAATAGTTTGTACTTTAAAATAAAATGATTCAAATATTGGAAATTGCCTAGTAGCTATCTACTGAAATGAACAAATAAAATACAGGCTATTATAAAGTGGTTAAAAGTAATGAATTAGGTCCATATCGATCAACTTGGATACATTTTTTAAAAGCTGTTATCAAATGAAACACACCGGCTATGTTACCTTACATATGGTATGGTATCATGTATGTAGATTTAAAAACACAGATAAGTAGTACCATATAATATTCATAAATACATATATATATATGGAACTTTGGAAGGATTCATACAAAATTTGTGATGGTGTTTGCTTTTCTGGAAATAGAAGTACAAATAAGGTTGGGAATAAGAGATAAAGGGCACTTTAACTTTTCTAGAAAGTTTTGTCTGATTAAAAGCAAAGGACAATGGGCGGTCCTGAGTGGTGGTAGGTGTACAGTGTTTTTTGTTATTACATTCTGAACTACTCTGTATTTTTTAAATTTTTCTGCAAAAGGAAAAATAAAAACAATCTTGGATATCTAATGGAGGTTTTTCAGTTACTAAAACTCTTGGAAAAAGCATTTCCTCTCTTTCTCCAATGTGCTGGGGTCCTTACAAGATTACTGTGTGTATTGTTTGCTTTGGCAAAACAAGCAAACTGCCCTGAAACATTTTCTATGCATGCCTTAGTTTTTATAGTCACTGACTCACAAGTGTATTTTTCTTTTTCTGCCCACCTACATCTTATTCATGGTAGGGCAGTCAACGTGGTTCCTTTTAAATATTTTACTTTTTCTATATATTTGCCAGGTTTAGAAACCAGTTGAAAGAAGAGAAAAAGGTAGGGAAGGAGAGATGAAGAAAGTGTTCTTAGTACATGAATGAAAATAGAATCATGCTGGCCTTATAAATAGAACCAATCTACATTATGTGATCATGTGACAGAAAAGCCATTTATTGTAAATTATGTGCTCCAAAGCCAATGAATATTGTCATTTTTGTAACAATGTGCAATATTTGAAATCGTATAATTAGGAACATCATGTAAATCTTAGCAAGAAAATAGAAGCAGATGTTTGTATTTGAAAAGCTCTAGGCTAGAAGCCAAGCAGCCAAGGTTCCACTTCCTGTACTATTATTTTATATTCTTGGGCAAATCACCTTCACTTTCTGGGCCTCAGTTTCCTGATCTGAAATATGAAGGGATTTGGATGGATCAACAGTCACAAATGAAGAGCCCTGGAGTCATATCGGGCCTGCATCTATGTTTTTGTTTGGCTAGGTATTTAAAAATGGCTTCAATTAGTTGACAACATTTAATAATCAAGACATTTTAATGAAAATCCAGATTTCTGTCTTCCCTTGAGAAAAAAAAATCTGGAAATACTACTGCCTAAATAAATGGTTGTTACTAAGTCGTAGGGACCCTGCAGACAGAGGATGTATTCTCCAGCTTGCTACAGTCTCCACTATTCCCCACTATTCCCTATTAACATACACCTGACCCACTGCACTCATTTGTTGAACTTACAACCTTTGAACTAATGGTTTTCTAGATGTAATTTCTTGATGCTAAGAGAAAAAGGTGTTGCAGTGAGTCAATAGGGTAAACGGAAATGAGCATAAAGAAAAATATATGAAGGCCACCACCAAACTAGAAGAGCCCTTCTATTCATGTTTGGAGTTTCAAGGAAAATTACCTTGAACTCAGGGAGGTTTTGTTTCCCTGTTTTATTCATTTTTAAAGGAAATTATTAATTTTGATGAAAGAATCCTAGACATATGAAAAGAAGGTCTAATTATTAAACAGTGGCAGGTAAATAGAAAAGTAGTACATCTAGAGTAACTTTTAAGAAATCTATTTTTAGAAATGATGAAATAGGCCAGGTGCAGTATTTCCTGCCTATTATCCTAGTACACTGGGAAGCCAAGGTGGGTGGATTGCTTGAACTCAGTGATTTGAGACCAACCTGAGAAAGAGTAAGATCCCGTCTTTACTAAAAATAGAAAAGAAAAAAATATAGAATACCTAGCTAGGTGTTGTAGTGGGTACCTGTAATCCCAACTACTTGGGAAGCTGAAGCAAGAGGATCGCTTGAGCCCAAGAGTTTGAAGTTGCTTTCAGCTTCAGTGACAACACCATAGCACTTTATCTAGGGTGGCAGAGTGAGACTCTGTCAGAAAGAGAGAGAGAACAAAGAAATGATGGAATAAAATCAAATTGGGTAGGCTAGATTTTGAATCTTCCCTCCAAATACACTGAGGTGCACCCACAGTGAGACTCTGTCAGGCAGGCAGGAAGGAAGGAAGGAAAGAAATGATGGAATAAAATCAAATTGGGTAAGCTGGATTTTGAATCTTTGCTCCAAATACACTTAGGTGCACCCACAGAAAAATGCATATGTTAATGTTAAAATCTTCTAGTTTTAACTACCAGTAACTGAGAAAACATCATATAGGCTAAAACTCATGCCAATTTGCAACCATTTATGTGCAAATGAGTCTTTTGCAATATCATTACCAAATTATTCACTCTTACCAGTTAAAGAACATTTGTTTTATTTCCCATGGAGTGTCCTTGCCCTTTGCAAGGAAAGATGATACTCTGCATACTCAGATTTAAGATTCAACTGGACCTTCGGCACTCAAGCTATGTATTGAGGTTAGCACTGGCCTCTCTCCAAGGTATTTTGGCCAGGTAAGTGCCAAAAGAACATTATTAAAAAGTACTTCACACACAAGAAGGAGTTGGTGATGTGTCCTCAACATACAGTTTTGTATGCTTGATTGCCAGGTTCCCATTTGATTGCCTTACCTTCACAAACTAGAATCAAGTGCATGCACACTTGGCCTTATGACAGGCCTCTCAGACATTCCAATCCCTAGCACAATTGCACCACGGCCTCCACTGGTAACCCACGCTAATATATCAGGGAAACCACAAGGACAGAAAAATCCTGGACCATCTCAAGACACCGAAAAAGGATTTGACAAAATTAAACATCTCTTCTTAGTTAAAAAGACCCTCAACAAACTACACATAGAAAGAATATACCTCAAAATAATAAAGGTCACATACAAAAAAAAAAAAAAAAGAAAGAAAGAAAAAGAAAGCACCACGGCTAACACCATAATAATTGGGGAAAAGTTAAGACATTTCCCCTAAGAATTGAAAGAAAACAGGAAGCCCACACTCATCACTCCTATTCAACACAGCACTGGAGGTACTGGCTACAGCAGTCAGGCAAATCCAGGTCAGATAAGAGGAAGTCAAATTATCCTTGTTTGCTGATGATATGATCATATATCTAGGAAAACCTAAGCATTCCACAAAAAACAAAAACAAAGAAATTCTTACATTTTATAAAAAAATTCAGTAAAGTTACCAGATACCAAATCAATGTACAAAAACAATAGGATTTCCATACAATCTAGCTGAGAAAGAAATAAAAAAGGCAATTGCATTTGCAATAGCCACAAAACAATTGCCTAGAATTAAGTTTAAAAGGCTGAAAGACCTCTACAGTGAGAACTACAAAATACTGAAGAAAGAAATTATAGATGACACAAACAAATGGAAAAACAGCTCATGCTCCTGGATCAGAAAAATTGATATTGTTACAATAACCATACTACTCAAAGAAATCTGCAGATTCAATGTAATCCATCTCTAAATTCCAAAGTCATTTTTTACAGAATTAGAAAAAACAAACCTGGGCGGTGCCTGTGGCACAGTGGGTAGGGCGCCAGTCCCATATACCAAGGTCCTAGCCAAACTGCAACAACAACAACAAAAATAGCCAGGGGTGGCGCCTGTGGCTCAGTGAGTAGGGCACTGGCCTCATGTACTGAGGGTGGCGGGTTCAAACCCAGCCTCAGCCAAACTGCAACAAAAAAATAGCTGGACATTGTGGCGGGTGCCTATAGTCCCAGCTACTCGGGAGGCTGAGGCAAGAGAATTGCCTAAGCTCAGGAGTTGGAGGTTGCTGTGAGCTGTGTGATGCCACAGCACTCTATGGAGGGCCGTAAAGTGAAACTCAGTCTCTACAAAAAAAAAAAAAAAAGAAAAAACAAACCTAAAACTTGTATGAATCAAAAAAGATTCAAAGGAATCTTAAGCAAAAAGAACAAAACTGGAGGCAATACATTATCAGACTTCAAATTATATACATATCATATTATGCTGAGAAAGAAATCAAGAAGGCAAAGTATACATATATATACATATATTAATATATGCGGTCAGACAATTAAGTTCATGAACTTGTCCTAGAAAAAATGGTACATACCTCATTGCTGAATATCACCGTGGTCACCTTCAAAGTACTGCCCTTGGCCATCTGGTGACCATATTTACCAATGAGGTATGTTGCATTTTTTCTAGGATGAGTTCACGAACTTAATTTTTCAACCTTGTATACTGTTTAACCAGTAATAATCTAAACGGCCTGGTACGGGTATAAAAATAGACATATAGGTCAATAGAACAGAATAAAGAGAACAGAAATAAAGCCGCAAATTTATAGCCAATTGATCTTTGAAAAAGGGGACAACAGCTTACACTGGGGAAAGGATACCCTTTTGCCCTTTTCAGTAAATGGTACTGGGAAAATTGGATTCTATTTGCATAAGAATGAAAATGAGCCCATATCTCTCACTATATAATCCAACTCAAGTTGAATTAAAGATTTAAATATAAGGCCCCAAACTATAAATATACTAGAAGAAAATCTAGGGGAAAACTCTTCTAGATATTGGTCTAGGTAAAGAATTGATGACTAAAACCTCAAAAGCACAGCAATAAAACAAAAATTAGACAAACAGGACTTAGTCAGACTAAAAAGCTTTGCACAGCAAATGAAATAATCAACAGATTGAATAGACAGAGAGAAAATATCTGCAAACTCTTCATTTGACAGAGAGTAATATGCCATATATATACATACAAGGAACTCAACTCAACAATAAAAAAACTGCAAATAATCCCATTAAAAAATGGGCAAAGGACACGATTAAACAGTTTTTGAAAGAAGACATGCAAATGGCCAACAGGTATATGAAAATATGATCAACATCAGTAATCATCAGAGAAATGCAAATTAAAATCAGAATGACATATTTTCTTATCTTAGTCAGAATAGCTATTATTAAAAGAAAAAAAAATGGGCTTGGCACCTGTGCTCAGTGGTTAGGGTGCCAGCCACATACACTGGGGCTGGCAGGTTTCAACCTGGCCCCAGCCTGCTAAACAACAATGACAACTACAACAACAAAATAGCCAGGCATTGTGGCGGTCACCTGTAGTCCAAGCTACCTGGGAGGCTGAGGCAAGAGAATCCCTTAAGCCCAAGAATTTGAGGTTGCTGTGAGCTGTGAAGCCATAGCACTCTACTGAGGGCAACATAGTGAGACTCCGTTTCAAAAAAAATAAAATAAAATGACAGATGTTGGTGAGGATACAGACAAAAGGGAACACTTACACACTTTTGGCAGGAATATAAAATAATACAACCTCTATGGAAAATTGTGTGGCGATTTCTCAAAGAATTAAAAATAGACCTACTATTTGGTCCAGCAATCCCACTACTAGAAATCTATCCAAAGGAAAAAAAATCAATATGTCAAAAAGATACCTGTACTCATATGTTTATCACAGAACTATTTATAATAGCAAAAATAAGAAAGAAACCTAAGTGTCCATCAGGGAAGGAATGTATCAAGAAATGTGGTGTACTTACACAGTGGAATACTATTTTGCATGAAAAAGAATGAAATCATGCCTTTTGTAGCAACATAAACAAAACTGGAGGACATTATCTTGCATGAATTGAGCCAGGCACAGAAAGTCAAATATTGCATGTTCTCCTTCATAAGTAGGTGCCAAAACACGTGGACACATGGATGTAGAGGAATGATAGACCATGGAGACTCGGAAAGGTGAGAGGGTGTAAGGGGGTGGATGATGAGACATTAATTAATGGATACAGTGTACACTATTAGAGTGACGGATACCCTAAAAGCCCTGACTTGACCACTATGCATGCATACAAAAAATTTTCACATGTACTTCATAAATGTGTATAAACAAAAATACATACATAACTATTAAAGTTTTCTTTTTGTTTTAATTTCATGTATTAAGTAATTTAATGTATTTAGTACATTTAAAACAAAGTACATTTAAATTTAATATATTTAGTACATTTAAAACAAAGCATTTATTTTATGTTTATTTATACTATGGGACATATCCAAAGATTAGAGATAATGATCTAATAATTCTGTGCTACATTTGAGTATGAAACACTTAAGCCTTGGTTATCTTGGTGGAAGGAGTGGCTTTAATTTCATCTCAATGCATGTGAAAGGCTCTGGAGTTAGACAGGAGGCTTACATGATGACAAACTCCCCCAGGGAGGCAAGAAGTAACAAATTTCCCTATTGTTATTTGCAGTGCACGTTAAGTGTCTTCGGGGCATTCAGTTATGTCTAGGGCTTCCACAAAAATGCATGATGCAACAGTAACTTTGAAGAAGGGGCAAACTAACTTGGAATATCCCAGCGGATGGCTGTTATTCTCCTTAGCGCTTCTTAGTTATCTAAAGCCGCTGGTCTTCAACCCCCAGGCCATGGACCAATACACCTGTGGCCTGTTAGGATCCAGGTTGCATAGCAGGAAGTGAGCAGCAGAGGGAGACAAGCTTCATCTGTATTTGCAGCTGCTCCCCATCACTTGCATCACTGCCAGAACTCTGTCTCCTGTCAGATAATCAGTGCATTAGATCCTCATAGGAGTGCAAGCCCTACTGTAAACTGTATGGGAGGGATCTAGGTGGTGTGCTCCTTAAGAGAATCTAGTGCCTGATGATCTGAGGTGGACGTACAGTGTTCTTGAACCATCCCCAAACCATCACCTGCCCCACCATATGTGGAAAAATTATCTTCCATGAAACTAGCCCCTGGTGCCAAAAAGGTTGGGGACTGCAGACCTAAAGGTTTTCTTTCTTTAAAAAGAAAACAGTAATTGACCTTGAAAACATAGTAGCTACAAGTACACTTTTGATATGTCTAATATTATTGTGGTTTGATTTTTTTTAATTTCCCTGTTGAGAAACCAGAAATCAGTGAGATCTACCCAAGCCATTGCATTAATTACAAAAGTGCCAAGAAAGGCTGGGTCTCCTGGCATGGAAGTGAGATCCTCATTTCTGGAATCAGAAGGATCTGAGATCATATAGTAACTCCTGATGATTTGCTAGCTGTACAACCTTGAGCAAATCATTTCATCTCTCTTGGTTTGTTTTCTCATGCGTAGAATGCAGAGACCAAGGGCAATTATTAATACTTCACAGAGCTACTAATTAAATGAGACCACATATGTAAAACATTTAACGAACATGAGCATTGATTATTCTTATTACAAATTAATGAACATCTGGCCTCTCACAAGTCTTTAACTACCAAATATGTAAGCAATGTATTTGCTCTTATCCTAAATTTGCATAATTAGCAAGAAATCTTTGGAAAGCACAAACTGCTGGAGGTAAGAGAAATATAGTGCTGGGGATATTATGACCTCCCTTTAACCTTGGTTTTAAAATTGAACTTAACACAAACAAACAAAAAATCAAAGAAACCTAATTGACATGGGTGAATAAAATTATGGCACATCAATATAATAGGTGGTATGTATATGTGTTTGCATGTGTATTTTTAAAGCTCTGGAGTATATATGTTAAAGATGTTCGTTTGGGGTAGTGAATTTTGAGGGTAATTTTCCATTCCTGTATTATGTATTTTTTACATTATTAAAACTTCTCCAAAGAGTGTATATCTACACTTAATTATTATTAAGTATCTTCAGGGTACCAAGTATGTCTAGGGCTTACACAGAAATGCATGTTACAATACCTTTACAAAGGGGCAAAATAACTTGGAATATATCAATAGATGGCTGTTATTCTCTGTGCAATAAATAAATAATCTGTTCTAAGTTAGAAAAGAAACTACTTATGGTACATGCTCCTATGAATTAATAGTTGAATCTCATGGCACACATACCAAAACACATGTCTTTGTTCTGTGTAAGATATGGGGCTTGAAATGGGGACCAAGGGAATTTCTAACATCTTCCATCAAAAACATTTTATGATGTATAGAACAGTTGGTGAGACCCTGATTTGTCACCTGGAAATTCTACATTTTAGGATAGAGTTGTTTCCTCTTGATACTCATTGCTGTCATTTTATCCAATATACATTTGTTTCATTAATGAAATGAATTTCTGGAGAGCATGACCCACTTTTTAAAATTTCATTTGTTGCAGTTTTTTTGCAAAGGGTCTGGCCAGAGTTAGGTATATATTAGTCACACAAAAAGTACAGGATATGTTAATTTTTTTTCTCTCTTGGTGTAGTTCCTATAATAGAAAATGGAAATGGATAGTTTGTGGGTGTATTTCCGGTAATGGACATTTCAGTGTTTCTTATCCCTGACTATATATTAATTTCACCCAAGTAGCTTTAAAAAATCCAGATGCCTATACTCCATCACTGGAGAATCTGATAGACTTGTTTGTAGTATTAAAAAATATCTTCCTGAAAACACTACTATGTAGCCAGAGTTGATAATTCTGTATCAGGGTAAGAATAAAGGACAAAAGCTTTGTTGGTTCAATTGTGTTGTGGCTTTTATTGTACTGTTTTTGGTATTCCACTATATTAATATTTACTTTTCAAAAGATAAAAGTTGGAAATAAAGCTGTCTTCTCCCATGATAACAACTAACATTTATTAATAATTTACCCTGCATGAGACACTATTCCAAATGCTTTCCATGTGTTAATTCAATTAATCCTTACAACACTCCGTAAGGTATACATTATTATTATTCCTATTTAACAGAAGCAGCAAATGGAAGTGAGAGAGGTTGAGTACTTAAGAAAATCTGGACTTCAGAACAAATGTGAACCAGCCCTGGATTCCCTATTTTTAAGTTAGACTCCTTTGTTCCAAGGTCATCCAGTAAACGTGCCATGTCTTAGAGAAAATCCTCCTGGCCTACTCTGACTGATCTAGATCAGACTTACTGACATCTTTAATGTTGCGTTTGTCATGTTATAGTCTGCATCTAGTTTCCCCCACACGTACACATACCAAACACTTTTCAGATGCCTCACTGCATTGCTCCATTTCCCCTGTACTCTCTGTACTGTTCCCTTGTGACTGTGCCACATATACTTATTTCCTCTCCAAAGAAATTGTGTGCGTTGGTCAGGGCTAAGCAAGCCATTACTCTTGCACTGCCCCCTTACCTGAGGTCCTTCCGTGGTCATACGTAGTGAATAGAGAGTATATGCAATGGTTAGAGAGTCACAAAACCTAAGCTTAAAGGCAGTCACTACCACTTTCTAGTGCTGTGATCTTGGGCAGGTCAATTAAGAACTCTGAGGCTCAAGTCCCTCCTCAGCAAAACAGAGGTCCATTCACTCAGTTGGCATTGGGTAACCATTGCCAAGTACAAGGTGTGAACAAGGCAAACGCAGACCCTGGCCTTATGGGACCTCTAGTCTGTTCCCTTTCTCCCAAGAGAACTAAATGAGATGGTGCCCACTGAAGTGCTTGTTTAGTTCAGGTCTGGGGGCCATGTAATTACCACTCAATAAATGTGAGCTATATTTATTAATCAATATATTGTATTTAATTGAAAGCAAACAGTCCATTCCGCACCAGAAGAAAATTTAATTAAACCTCATACTGCACACATAAAACACTCTGCATCACGCCACCTCAAGCCTTCACCACCCCCCATCTTGCTTTCTGCTTGCTTCCTCATGTCAGGGGCAGTTACATCGGCCGGGAAATCCAGGTGCCTCTCCTCCCATTCTTTCTGTATGCAATTAATTTGTCAAAAAAAAAAAAAAAAAAGGCAGAGGAAGAGGAAGAAGAAAAGGAGGAGGAAAAAGAGGAGGAAAGGCAAAAACCAGGGTTACAGGAACTGTGGACTCTAAAAACAAACACTGTCTAAATTAATTAAACTTTCAGCAAAATACAAAGCTATGTGATTGTATGGTCATGATGTAGTAACTTTATTGTAAAAATTGATTTACTTTTTAAAATGAATTAATTCAGAGTGTGCAGAGAAGCCATGTCTGGTAGCAGAACACACATTTGAAGCTGTGCAGGGGTCCTCAAACTTTTTAAACAGGGGGCCAGTTCACTGTCCCTCAGACCATTGGAGGGCTGGACTATAGTTAAAAAACAAAAACAACTATGAACAAATTCCTATGTACCCTGCACATACCTTATTTTGAAGTAAAAAAAACGGGAACAAATACAGTCACTCCGCTGCCGTAGTTTGAGGACCCCTGCGAGAGTATCAGTGCACTTGCGGTGCTCGCCTTGTCAACTCACTTGGAAATATTAAAAATCTCAATTGAGGTGCCTTCATGGATGATTGTACCTTCAACCCCCTCTTCTCACGCTTGCTACATTACACTCAGCATCGCATCAAGTTGGAATCTCTGCCCTGTCACTTACAAGCCATTTTGAGCTAACCTCTCTGAGCCTCCTGAGTTGCTTCGTCTGCAAAGAACATTCCTGAATCACAGAATTATTCTGAGTATAAATGCCTGATATGGGATAGGATTTTCTTCCTTTTTTTTTTTTTTTCTTTTAAGAGTAGAGATATCAGATTTTCAGGAATCCCAGAACAAGTCATTTCATCAGCCCCACTGGGGTACCCGGGTCGATCCAGCTCCTCCCGCAGCCTCCGGTGCCTTGCTCCCCTTATTCTGGGGGTCCTGGGATACTTGAAGCCTGGGAGGTGGAATCAAGTCGCTCCCAGCGCTTCCCGGAGTCGCAGGGCGACAGGGAAAGGCTCGGGCATCTGACCCTTTTTCCTTCACTCCTGGCAGCCGCAGCCGCTCCGCACCTCCTGGCACCAGCGCCCTATCTCAGCCGGGGAAGGCCAGCCCAGCCCGCAGCCGCGCGCTGCGGGGCCGAGGGCGCCCCCTCCCTTCCTCCCGCTCCCCCTCCTCTTCCTCCCCTCCCATACAATGACTGGGCCGGAACAGCGAATCAGCAGAGTCTTATTGGTAGCGGTCTCCCCAGCCCCGGGAGAGGTGGCGGGCGGAGGCAGCTGGGGAGAGAGGAGCTGCGACCCGGGGCTGACAGTGAGCGGAGGCAGGCAGGACGGAAAGACGGAAGGACGCGAAGAAGGCGACCCGGGGCACCGCTGTTTAAGTGTGCATCGAAGCGAGGACGCTCGGCGAGCGGCGGCGGGGGCGACCTGCAGCCTCGGGCCGGGGGATGCGGCGGGCGCCGGCTACCCAGCGAGCCGGGGAGTCGGGCTGCGTGGCTCACGTGCTGAGCGGGAGCTCGGGCAGAGAGGAGGAGGAAGAGGCAGGGTGCCGCCGGGGAAGGCACGGCCCGGAGCGGAGTTGCAGGGCTGGCGCAGAGCCGGGTCTCGGGTCCCATGCGATGCACAGCTGAGATAATAAAGTAGCGGTCGACAGCCCCAGCCCGCCGGAGGGAGGAGGCTGCAGCTCAGGTAGGTGGGCGACTGTCCCGCCCGGGGGCGCACTGCCGGGGCGCGGCCGCGAGACTCGTTCCCAGGCGCACGCCGCGCGCCCCGCGTACGCTGCGCGCAGGTTTGGAGACCCCCAGCGGAGGTACGGGTCCCGGGCGGCCCGGCTGGCAGGAAGCCCCGCCCTGGGGTTCGGGGGCTGGAGTCCCCAGGGCACTCGCCTTTGGTCGGTTTGGTGGTGTGGAGACAGGAAGTTTGGAGGTTTTGAGGCGTTGGCGCTGGTGGGATTTGCAAACGCGCCGCCAGGGACCACGTGTTTGGTTGCTGCGCTTTCGTGGGAGGTCGGGAGAGGAGCTGATGAATCCCAGATCCGGCTGCCGGGAGACACTTTCCAAAAGCAGTGAAAGAAGTGCGGGAAATCTCCTGAGTTAGGAGAGGATACTAAGGATTTGGTTTGGCTGCCCTTTTGAGATAGGTGTGTCAGAGTCTATCCGCTCCTGAGGCCGTGTGCGTGTGGATCGCTCCCTATTTTCTGCAGCATTTCACTTTTCACTTTCATCTCGGGAGGGGAAAATAAAAATAATCTCTAGCTCCTACTTTGGGAAGTGCCATTTCGTTTGGACTAGAGGACAAACTCTTTCCTCGCATTGGGTGTCCCGTACTTTTTTGAAAGGTACCCCTGATCTGTGCCTGCCTTCGTTCACAGAAGGGGTGAGAGCTGGATTAAATCTTCGCGGCCTGAGAAAGCCGCAGGCCGAAGTCTCTCTTTCGTTCTCCTTTGTGTGGCCGCCGCCTTCCAGATGTGAGAGGGTTGGGCTGGGCGCTCCTGGGTGGGGTAATAATTATCCTGAACATTCCTGCGATCTGCTAGGACTTGTACACATGCCAGAGCCAACTCCTCTGAACTTTGAGGACTGACTTTTGTCTGTTTTCTGGTACCCAAACGGCTGCGTTTGGAAGGTGGCCCCTTTATGTCTAAAGACTCCGAATGATGACAGTAGCAGTCTTTCCAGAAAGCTGCTTGATCCTTCAAGGTTAACTAGTGTTTGTCCCAGAAACTTACCAGTTCCGAGGATGTGTACACGATTATAGCGCCAACTTGGACTTGTTGTTTCCTGTACTAATGGGAATGGATCTGTGGAGCTTCCAAATCAAATGCCTAGAGGTAAAGAAAAGCAGCTTCCTCTTAATGTCATGCTGCACTTTCATCCATCCTACACATTCCCCAAAGAATAGAGTGTAGGGAGCTTACTATGTGCCAGGCATTGTGGGGGGTACTTTCTGGGGCATCATAAATAGTCTCTGTTCAAGAGTGACTGGCACACGTAAGCACTCTGTACCCAGTGTATTTATCTCTAAATTAAATGTCGTAAAATAGGTGGTGGTATATTGATTATTCTGCTGTTCTTTTTGTGCATCTGAAAATTGTAATAGAAAGTAACATTAACACACATTCACACCTTTTGAACAGTGGTTACTTTTTCTAAAAGAGAACTCGAAGAATTTGGACAATTCTAAGAACTACTTGAACTGGAGAGGCTTAATCACTTTGTGACATCTGAAAGTAATGCTAATCAAACATTTTATTTGCTTAAATTCAGTAATGTACCGGTAAGTGGAATGCATTTGAACAATATGATGGAAGGTGAAGAGGTATACCTAAAATAGCATGATTGTGAAGTTTGATTTTCATTATCACTGGGAATGTTGATAGAAGACATTTCTCCTACAAGTGCTGGTCTTGAACTTCACTTTGTTTTGAAATTAATACATGTTCATGTTAGGGGCAGAAAAGTTAATGCCACTCTGAAATGAAATGGCACTTTTCAAAGTAGGAGCTAGAGGATTATCTTTATTTTCTCCTCCTGAGATGAAAGTGAAAAGCGCACTGGATCCTAACAATCTAGAAAAGGGTGGGAAGAGGTAACTTCTCAGCCACCCCAAAGTGTCAGAATGTCTGAGTTTACTCAATAATGTTTGCTGTCCCTGGCCTCTATTCTAGCAAGCCTGAGAATCCTAGTTCTCCACTGGAGTCTACAGATTTAGTCAAGAATCTGCAGGGCTTTGAGCAGACAAAAAAGAAAGTTTTGGCTAACTGACAATACAAATAGGGTACATGGAAAACAGTTAAAAATGCCTGTCTTATCCAGACTACAGTAATTTTCTAGAATTGCAGGAAATCTTTGTAGTTATCTTATGCACGTAAGTGAAAGCTTGAGGCTTCTACTGCAAGCGATACCCCCTCCTCCCTCTTTTCTCCCTTCCCACCCTCCCCCAAATCTGCCCCAGAGATCTGATCCTATCATGAAGGTACTATTTTTACATGCTCAGGGACTGCTGAGGTGCTGAGGTTCACTGAAATGACTATCTTCAGCCTGTAGATAAATAAATAATGTAACAGCTCATGAGCAAAATTTAGGCACATTTTTCCCTTGCTAATGTGTATCTCTCTCTTTTAGACATGATTTTTATTTTGTTTAAGAAAGCACAGCCGTCCTTTTTTTTTTTTTTTTTTTTTTTTGGTAATTCAGTATTTCTAAGCCATTGATGGTTTTTTCCCCACTCCTCTTCTGATCAGCCAGTATCCTGAGTTGTCAGAGAGAAGTGATAAGATGGCAATTTTCCATTGCTAGAAGCTCGATGAGCCATCTAAGCAATTTAGGGGCTGAACCTCTTGTTTTCTCAATAGCCTGATTTACTGAAATTATCTTGTCATTTCTTATCTCATTCTCCCTGGTGAAATCAATTTTTAACCTAATCTCATAAAGCAGTGTTTTTCGAAATGAAGGTCATAGAATCCATTTAGTAGGTCAAAACCAGTATTAAAAAACAGTATAACAAGACCAAAAATGTCAGCAGCATCATATGTTAGTAAGGGTCTGGTAGTTTTGTGAACCTTGGTTCTGTATGTAGGGTTATGAATCCATTCTGTTGAGGTCTACAATGTAATTATTACTGTGACTTGCTGTCAAAAAGTTTGAAAGGGGGTGGCGCCTGTGGCTCAGTGAGTAGGGCGCCAGCCCCATATACCAAGGGTGGCAGGTTCAAACCCAGTCTCGGCCGAACTGCAACAAAAAAAATAGCCGGGCATTGTGGCGTGCGCCTGTAGTCCCAGCTGCTTGGGAGGCTGAGGCAGGAGAATCGCAGAAGACCAAGAGCTGGAGGTTGCTGTGAGTCTTGTGATGTCGTGGCACTCTACCAAAGGTGGTAAAGTGAGATTCTGTCTCTACAAAAAAAAAAAAAAGTTTGAAAGGCACTGCCACAGGGTGTATATGTGTATATATGTATATAATATTTGTTAGTACTATTTTATAGTAAGTAATAAACACCAGTTTTAAGTGCAATTAGGATGTGTAAAAAATACATATACTATATATATACATACATTCATACACACACACATATACAGTATGTATGTTTTCTTATATATAGGTTCAGGTTACTAAAAGGTGCAAGGATAGGACCGACATCAAGAGCATCTTGCTTAGGGCTAAACAATGACTTCAGGTTCTGATTTCTTTCTTTTCATTCTTCAGCTTTGCCATTTATTCCTTCCTCTGTGTATTGGGCTCCTTCTTGGGAGGAAAGATGACTATATGGCAGTTGCTAGTTTACACAATTCCAGGTTCAAGTTTTTTTCGTTGATAAACTTTCCTTTTCCCAGTACTTGAACAAAAAGTCTCAAAAAAAGTTCCCGTTCTCCTATTTGGCTTGGCTGGAGGAAACCCTGGTGCTAAATGGCTTCTGTAGAGGTTGAGGGCTTTGCCCGGGTGATGGAGCCCCACCCAGACCCTGTAGACTGGGGAGCCAGAGGGCTGAACTGACACACATACACTTGCTAGGAAAATAGGGAAATGGGTGTTAAGAAAGTCAGGAATAAATGTTTACTGCAGTGTACAAATTCCCAATGCCTATAAGCTGGTTCTTCTCTTTGATGCCCAAGATAATGGAAAATGAGCTCAGCTATATTCAGGCAAATAGCTTATCAATATGATTTTTCATGTATATAAAGAAAACCTTAGCTGTCACTTGTAACATGGTCAATATCAGGACTTATGAGATTGAAATGCAGAACAACTCAAATTGATAGTAGTTACTCAACTTTCCAAGGACACTGAGGGCAGATATATTGATTAAAAATCCACAGCAGACCCTTCAAACCTCTTACAAGGTGTGATCATAATCTTTTTTACATTTATGCACAAATCTTGGAGGGTATTTATTTTAATCAATTTTTGTGCTAATATAATTAAAGTAGTCGTTTAAATAGTGTCTCAGAACAAATTATTTAGGGGAAGAAATACCTCCTTACAGCCCAAGGTACAAGAGCTCTCTATTGAACAACTCTTCAGCCTTGAGCTATTTATTTCGGTCTGTGTTACTTTGCCTTTGGGGATGTGCTGTTTTAATTGTCCTCTGTCACTTCATGTGTAATTATCCTGTGGGAAAGGGAGCCCAAATTGTGGACGGCTGTGAGGATAATGTTCACTCACAGTGGGGGTTCCCTAGATGTAGAGCGATCACGCCTGGTTGACAAGGTCAATTCTGGTTAATGTCTGCGTCTCCAGTTTGGGTGGTAAACTATGTGGTCATTCCACCTATAAAGGCTATTTTAAGGGTCTGTGATTAGAGGACCTAATTGACAGATTAAGTCATCTGATAAAGAATGTCTTTCACTAGACAAAACTAAAGCATAGTATTTAAGGATGCATGTATGTGTGGTAAAGTATAACAGAAAGCAAGAAAGTGACTACAAAACAGGTCAGGATAGTGCAGTGGTTCTCAACCAGGGGTGATTTTGCCCCTTGAGGGACATTGGTCAACATCTAGAGAAATTATTGGTTGTTGCCACTTGGGGGAGAATGCTACTAGCTTGGTAGGGACTGGGGTGCTGCTGAACATCCTACAGTGTACAATACAACCCACAGCAAATAATTATCTAGCTCAAAATGTCTGTTGTGCTCAGGTTGAGATTTGGTTACACTGAGATACTGGTTACACTGTTTTTTGGAGACAGAGTCTTGCTCTGTACCCAGGCAGGATTGCAGTGGTGTAATCATAGTTCACAGCAACTTCCAACTCCTGAGCTCACGTGATCCTCTTGACTCATCCTCCTGAGGAGCTGGAACTATAGGTGTGCAACACTATGCCTGGCTAGCTTTTAAAACTTTTTGTAGGGATGAAGTCTCACTATGTTGTCTAAACTAGTCTAGAACTGGCTTCAAGAGAGCCTCCTGCCTCAGCCTCGCAAAGTGCTGGAATTATAGACATGAGCCATTGCTCCCAGCCAGGTCACATTTTTGAACAAAAAAGTCTTCAGGAGCTTCTGGGGCAACAGAGTGAAATGGATAAATGGGTCTTCATTTTGAAATAGTTTTGAGCTGTGTATTGTATTTTGTTTACCATTTTAATGTATGTTATACTTAAAAGTAAAAAAACATTGAAAAAATGAAGAAATCCTTACTATAACTGGAGGGTGAAATTCCTGACGACTAGCAGCGTCTTGCACAGATGTGGAGGCCTAGTGAATAATGGCAGAATTTACGGCAACAATAGCAGCTCATGGTCACCAAGTGCTCACCTATGCTGGGACTTGCTGTGTGATGTTGGTGAGATGCCCTCATTCCATACTCACCACATCCCATGAGGTGGGGACTCTAACACCCTTCACTGTACAGCCAAGGAAACTGGTCATAAGATTGCCACTTGGCCAAGATCATGGAGGATTTGTTGAATTGGCATTGAACCTTTCCCTGGTTGTCACTCACTGTCTGGATGGAAGAGTTCGCATACCATGTTCAATCACATCTTCTCTCCCCAACACAAATAAGCTTCTGGGAGATAGGAGATCACCTTACACTTCTTTGTATCTTCTACAGCATCCAATACATGCCCCCAAGTCTTCTGGGTTCTCTGCTTCCTTGCTACAAAAAGTGTGGTCCACAGACCAGCATTGTCAGCGTCACCTGGTGCTTGTAAGAAACGGGGCTCAGGTTCCATCCTGGATCTGCTGAATCAGAATCTGACCCCAAGTGATTCACATGTACCAACACACCAACTTCAAGAGACACTGCTCTAGTCCAGTCCTTTCCAGAACTGCATCATTCGCATCTTCCCTTTGTAACTTTGGCCATTTTTTCAACACTGTGTACACTGTTTTACTTAATGCATTTTTTTTTTAAAAAACGACGTTGAAAGCATTTTCTTATTCGTCTCATTCTAAGCAATAACATTCAGTCTGTCAAATATTTATTTGGCAAGACAGAAAGGATATAATCTTTTACAGAATTTGAGGGTCTGGGTGAATTCTTTTTTTTTTTTTTTTTTTTTTTTAATCATAGCTGTGTACATGAATGCAATCACGGGGTACAATGGGCTGGTCCCATACACAATTTGAAATGTTTTCATCAAACTGGTTAACACAGCCTTCATGGCATTATCTTAGTTATTGTGTTAAGACAGTTATATTCTACACCTAGTAAATTTCACATGTATCCTTGTAAGATGCAGATGGAAGAGTCTCTGGCAACTAGATCATAGGGGTCTGCTGACAACTCAAATATGACTTGCTCCGGTGCTCCGTGAGGTCAGGAGGACCCACCCAACAAATAGATTAGTCTGGGAAGGTTGATGCCTCCTTCCCCATCTCGCACCTCTGTCACACCCAGTCACTGATAACCCCGCAGGGCTGTGACCCAGTTGGCTCTAATGAGCAGATACTCCAGGGGTTTGCACCTGCCTGAATCACAAGGAAATCTATGCCTCCTCAGCCAGGCTGCTGTTCTCTTCCTCTATCCGGCAGGGGGAGGTGAGGCCTGACAACCTCGGGTGCTTGATGGAGGCTGGGGGTGTTCACTCAGTTCCAGCCCCGCCCCTGATGGATGTTACTGACAGAACAAAACAACTTGGCGGAATTTATTTTGTCCCAGCTAAATTCCCCTGCAGAAGAGAAGCTGTGTTGAGTTCACAGAACCTGCGCCTCAGGCCCTATCTTTTGCTGCTACAGGTTTATATTTAAAGCACAGTTAGCTGCCAGTTCTAGCCTCCTGCCCTCCCTTGTCTAGGCTGATGATTCCCTGAGGGACTGTGCGTCTTAGGCTCAGTAAAGCGGTCTTCTGGGTCAGCCCTGCCCTGGGCATCAGCTGGCACTGCATGTGCCTTTTCTAATCCCCGTGCTCCACCTAGGCTGGTACCGCCTCAAGCAAACCCTTTACTCACAGGGCCTGTTTCCATCCCAGATCTGTTCCGCTGGTGGTTGCCACCTGAGAAGATGCCTAGCCTCCTCTGGTTGCCCAGAGAGACAGGGGGTGAGACTCCAGAATATCCAAGGGTGAACCCTGTTATTGCCAAAAACGGCTGCTGCTCTGCACTTCGGGGCACCTCCACTCCAGTGTGGTTCCCTCTCAGCCAACCATCCTCTCCTCACTCCCATGCCGCAGAATCAGCACTGACCATTAGCTGTCCAGGCCCTGTCCATACCCCTTAATAAATTACCTGGGGGACAGGCCTCCAGACCTCAGAGTGAGAGTGGAGGGGAGTGCTGGGAGCTCAGAATTGCAGGTAGAGAATATATACAGTTTTACACAGTTTTATGCCTGGCAGGAGATTACCCATGGCACCCTAGTAGGGGAAGGAGGTCCGGTTTTTAGAGGGTCTCTCCCCTGGAGTATAATGGGAGGACTTTTGAACTCTGCTTGTTTGTTTATGGGGTACTCTGAGCTGTTCTCATTGGGGAGGGGACTCCCGTCCACTTGGTGATGGATTTTGTACCTTTTGTTTGTATTCTTGGGGTCGCAGCTCACCTCAGCAGGGTTGATGTGCATTCTTCAACCTTCTCTCTTGGTGCAGCTGTAATACGCCAGATTACTTGCTAAATTTCTGTCCTTTAACTCTCCTTCTGGATGGGAGCCTCTGGGCTGGGGCTGTGGGGACGCTGTGGCAGTGGGTCTGGGTGCCGTCTTGGTCTTCATCAGCCCAGCCCAGAAGGGGCTCAGGGCAACAGAATCATGGGCCGGGATAGGAAAGGTGCCACAAAAGGCTCAATCGCCCCTGGAGCTTTGAGGGGGGTCTACAAGGCTTCTTGCTGGTGAGAGGTATTTCTTGCTGTCCTCAGGTCTGTAGATTTGGAATTTCTGTGTGCCAGAGTTGGGGGGGTTAGGTCCCCTGATCTGCGGGCATTCTGAGATGTGTCTTCGTGTCTTGAGGTGTGGAGTTGTTATGACCAGGATCTTGGGAGAGGGTTCCCACAATCCTGCTCAGGTGGGGGGGAGGCTTGTGTTCTAGGTCTTGGGGGGGCCCAGATTGAAGAGGGGGAGTCTTCATGGCACCGAGAGGGGTCACATTTTGTAAATATAGGAAATCTCTGCTTCCCCCCATGGGGAGTCACTCTGTGTCGAATCTGGAGGGCCCCCTTTCTTTCCTGAAGCTCGCTGGATCCTGGACGAGGTGGGGGGGTATCCCTGTGCTCCGCAGCTGTGAGAGCTGGCTGGGTCCCGGCCACGTGCAGGAGCTGGGAAGAAGCCCCTCAACCACTGGGGTCTCTGTCCCCACCGCTACAAGAAGCCTGACCCTGCAGTCCTGGACCCCGGCCTGGCCTGGGCTCTGGTTGTGGCTTCAGCTTGCACTCTACCTGGTGCTTCGAATTCATTGAATTCTTGAGAGAACTTTTGAATTGCTCATTGAATTTCCAATTCCAACATTACCTTCATTGTATTAATCTTATTTGCAATCCAAACTGAATTCAATTTCTGACATCTCAACCATTTGTCTGTGAATGGGATCTTCAGTTGTGTCCACTGTATTGTTCTTTGAGGGAGTTGATCTACTCTGGTTATTCTTGTTAACGGAGTTTTTCTGCTGATTCCGCCCCATGATTATTTTACACTGTTTGGCTAGATGAGCAGATAAGGTGAAGTTGGATTGGGGGGCTCCTGGGGTAGTAATTAATCAGCACTTTACCCAAAAGCTGTGACTGGTGTATGTACCTTTTCTCCTAGAGCTTTGCAAAGTACCTGTATAGTGCTACGGCCTAAGACACTTGGGACTTACTTGGTGTGGTGGGGCTAAGTGGCTCTGTCTTGTTTTCAGCTGGTCTCTGTCCTACCCTAGTGAATTAGTTACTCTAGGTTGAAGTCTCAGCTATGGAGAAATACCAACAATTAAGTCACCCCGTCCCTCACAGGCAACAACTGGAAAAGGAAAATCAAACCTTCCTACAACCACACACCCAGGGTACCACTTTGGATAGTCCTCAGGTGATTGGTCCAATCCTAGAGATCCAAATCAATTGTCCCAGTCAGCACTTGGTCTCAAGTGAGGGAGTTCAAAAGGTTTCTAGCAACTAGATAGCAGGGGTCTGCTGGCAGCTTGAGTATGACTCATTCTGGTGCTCCGTGGAGTCAGAACCCACCCACCCCCACTGCAAATGAATTAGTCTGGGAAGGTTGATGCCTCCTTCCCCACGTTGCACCTCTGTTACACCCAGTCACAGGTAACTTCGTAGGCCTATGACCCAGTTCCCGCCAATGAGGAGATGCTCCAGGGGTTTGAGCCTGTCTGAGTCACAGAGAGATCTTATGTCTCCTCAGCTAGGCCTCCACACTCTGCCACCATCCGGCAGGGGAAGCTGAGGCCTGACAACCTCGGGAGGTTAATGGAACCTTGGGCAGTTCACTCAGTTCCAGCCACTTGATGTTGCTGACACTTACAGTTGCGCAGAATTTGTGATTCTGTCCTGGCTATCTTCCCCTGTGGACCATATGCCATTTGAGTTCACAGAAACTGCAAGTCAGCCCCAGACTATGCTGCTGCCCAGAGCTGGTGTTTCTGTTTCCCCTGCAGTCTGTGTTGGGGTGGGTGGGGTTAGAGCTGCCACTCAGGTTTCGATTTCCCACGTGCCTTTGTCTCAGCTATGATCCCCTGAGGGCTGGGTGCATCTTAGACTCATTAAAGCAGTCCTCTGGTGCAACTTCGCTCTGGGAGGATCCTATCTCTGTGCATGCGTCTTCAATTATTCGTCCTGCCGTGCTGCCTCAGGCACACCCTTTGCTCATGGTGTCTGCGCTACTGTCCCAGATCTATTCTGCTAATGTTTGCCACAGGAGAAGATGCCTGGATTTCTCTGGTTGTCCAGATAGATAGGGAGTGTCCTTCCAAAATATCCCCATGGGTGTGAACCTTATTGTTCCCTGCTGCCTCTGCTGCTCTGTGCCGGGGGGCACTGCCTCTCCCTTTCCAAGTTCCTTCAGTGCACCATTTTCTCCTTACCCCTGTGCCTCAGAATCAGCACAGATCTGTAACAGCCCATGCCCTGTCCACACCTTTTGAGAGAATGCCCATGAATCTGGACTCCTTGAGTGACAGGCTTCCAGACCTGGGGGTGAGAGTGGAGGGGAGTGCTGGGAGTTCAAAATTGCAGGTAGAGAATATGTACAGTTTTATGCCTGGCAGGAGATTACCCATGGCACCCTAGTAGAGGAAGGAGGTCTGGTTTTTAGAGGTCTCTCCCATGGGATAAAATGGGAGGACGTTTGAACTCTGCACGCTTGTTTGTGGAAAGTATACTGCAAGCCATTCTCATGGGGGAGGGGACTCCCATCTGCTTGGTGATGGATTTTGTACCTTTTGTTTGTATCCTTAGGGGAAGTCGCAGCTTGCCTCAGCAGGGTTGATGTTCATTCTTCAACCTTTTCTCTTGGCTCAGCTGCAAACCATTAGCTTACTTGCTAAACTTCTGTCCTTTAACTGTCCTTCTGGATGGGAGCTTTTGTGGAAAGATGGCTCCAGTTGGCCATCTTGCCTCCACCACCTGGGTGAATTATTTTTCTGGTATACATTAAAATAAATAGCCATTAAAGTAAAATGTTTCTCCACCTATCATGTAAAATTAACTCATTTACCACCCCAGGGATACACTTACCCCATTATTAGTCACAGCTCTAGACCTTTTGTTAGCCGGATTAGAAGTCATTTCCCAGCCCCTGAGCCAGGGTCTCTGGCCTGTGTCTGTTCCTACCCTGTGCAGTTGGCCTTTAGGATAGATGCTTTCATCCTCAAAATGGAGATGGCCATGGGAGGCACTGGGAGACAAGAAACTTGGGCTCTAACCCTGAACTACTGCTTAATAACTTGCCAAGTCACAGCCTCTCACTGGGGCTCATTTTTGTAGATTAGCTGACCTCTCAAGGCCTTCTTCTAACAACATGACGTAATAAATGACAGCAAAGGCTCTAGAGTCAGAATGACCTGGGATTGAAATTAAGAATCCTTTACTTACAAATTTCATAGAATCTCAGTTTTTCTTATCTATAAAATGGAGGGAATGACAATAAATAGACATTATATTCATCTTACAGGATTTGTAAGAAGAAAGAAAATAACTGAAAAATGCTTAGTTTAAAACCTGGCATGTAGTGTTCAATAAATATCAGTTATTTTTTTCCTAGCCTTGATAAATAACACAAATAGCAACAGCTAGCATTTGTGGAATAGTTGATATAAGTAGGTACTGTGTGAAACATTTTATATTTGGTCATTTAATCCTCGTGTTAGGAACTCATATTTTCTCCATTTTGTGGGTGAGGAAACTGAGGCACAAAAAGGTCAAGACATTTGCTCAAAACACAAGTTTAGTAAGTGGTGAAGTTGGATTTGAGCACAGGTTATCTGACCCTAGAGTCATGGTTCTTAACATGAAGGATCTGTAGCATGAATTGGAGTGTTCCAGGACAAATTTGAAGAGTAAGAAAAAGGATGAAGTGACAGGGAGACTCAAAGAAAAACTAAATTGGATATTTTAGCAACACAGAGAATCAGTATGGATCATTGGATCAGAATAACCTCTTCAAAGAACAAGCCCCATCGCCTGGTGATAATAGCTACTAATTATTGAGCCTGTATGATGCCAAACATTTGCCATGTCATTTCCATACAGTATTTCCTTCTGTCTCCAAAATGACCCACGGTAACCCAAATTTTACAGAGGTAGAAACCTAGGCTAGGAGATGCTGTCTGACTTTTCTGTATCACACAGCTAGGAAGTGGCAGACCTAGAATTCAGATTCAGAGTGAAGTTGATGCTGTCCGCCACCACACTGCAAGACACTCCACTCTTTGCCATCCCTGACAGTCACAGCATAAGAGCTTGGCATTCCCTCCAGAGAGCTTCTTCATAGGACATTGTAATGGTACATCTCGTTCCAAATGAGACTGTTGCCCCCTAAACAGGTCCTGAGCAAGCAACCAAAGTTGTTAAGTAGTTTATCTTTAATCATTATTTATGAAAGATTGATACTCCTTTCTGCCTTGTTGTATAAACAGTGCAGCTTTCTGCATTGTAACCTTCCATCAGAATTAAGTATAAAACTGCCCTTCAAATACATAACCAATGTTTTGCTGCAGTGAGGAGGCACTTGGCTTTGGAAATCACTAAGTAGCCTAGACAAACAGTTATTGGAAATAATTCTATATTTGCCACAGCATGGGCCTGGCACAGCCTATTTTGATTCAAAAGGTCTTTCTGGAAATACCAGCATCCGTCTACCAGCTGGTGCTCATAACAGCTGACAGTGTGAGTGAGGGACCTGACAATTGGTGTGGCCTAGAATTGTTTTCGGGCTTCCCTTGTTGCACCCGACTGAGCCCATCCCATCAATTCAGTCATTGCAAAAGAGCAGAAGGGGCTGTATGTGACCAGAAGGCAGGGCTTCCACAGGCGCAAAGCTTCCATAGCCAGCTCTGGCCCTGCTTCCTCCGAATTGAATATTCTGCCAGATAAAGGAGGGGTTAAGGAGAGAACAGGGAATTGCATTTGGGACTGGAATTGGCCTTGCATGGAGAATCAGGAAGACTGCATTCTGATGCTACCTAGGCAGAAGTCTGACTAAGGAGTGTTCCTTGGTTCTCTGGATTTGTCATATGGGTGATGACATTGTGATACCTCTAAATCTTTATGCTAGGAACAACCAGAAATGTGCACCCTGCATTTTATCTGAGCCAGCTGCACTATTTTCACTTTAACTTTTATTTATTTTCACTTTAACTTAAAAAAAAAAAAAAACCCAGATAATTGCACTTAAAAGGACTTAACAGTAATGTGTCAGTGGGAAGTTTCAGTATAATTATTTGCTGTGCAGTAAAAATGGTAGTTGGTGCAACTTGTCACATCAAATAACCTTTTAGTGTTTAGACAAGTCTCAAAACATTAAGAGAGTGTGGCTTCTTTGATAAATCAGAAAAGATAAGAGTATTTGAGGCTGTCCCAAATGAACTGATTGCATCCTGTTAAATATGCATGCTGAAATACAGGTCCTGATAAACTAATGAAAACCATGTGCCCTTAGACTGGGAATGCAGAACACTATCCCAGTGAGGCTGTAAGACTTAAGCTGAGGACATAATAGCATGGTCATTTGCTCCAACTGTGTTAAATTAATTCAATTTGTATTTTGAAGGGAAAAAAAGAAGTGTGCTGTTTTATATGCCCCCATGCCCCTAGTCTAGATGTAGTTTTCTTGCTTAGCTAGTTTACTAGAGGTCAAAAGTTTGATTCAAACAAATTAAAGGTAAGAAATTGTTTTTGCCATGATTCAGCTGCTTTAAACAGTTCAAATCATGAGTGGTTCTCATTGTACCTTCTAGCACTGAGCTTAATTACACTTGGAAAAGTATGCTGGAAAAGTATCATTAGTCCTTTCTAGATCTCAAAAGAAGAGCTGTGAAAATGATGAGAATAAAGGGTATTTAAAAATTAATAGTTTGCCACTGTTCGTGCTATTCTGAGAATGCTTTCACTGTATAAGTAGGGCAATGTAATGCTGTCTTCTTTAAGAGCATGCAGTGCAAACACCTCCCTCTGATGCATAGTCTCATTTATATAGCCTTGTCAAGGAATAAGTAATTTCTTTCAGTTAAGTGATTTTTCCAGGTGATTAAAACTTACCTTTTCATACTTGCATTATTTTTTTTTTTGCTTAAACTGTCTTTGACAAAAACGTGGCACATATTTCTTTACTTTTTTTGCGTGGAATGTATAAATGTGGCTTACATCTTTCCTTGACTCGAGCTCATCATGATAAACATCACGTTTTGTGTCTTGCCATAATTCTGTTATTCTTTGGCGGCTGACTTGTGTGGATTGAGAGCTTCTGTATAAATAATCACAGATTTTTATTCTTCTGTAGTTACTAATTGTATTCCTAATTGTAGAGCTCCTGTGGGTAGTGAGCAAATCCCAGGCAGGATGCTAAGATCCTCGTATACAAGATGCTAAGAACTTCATAATCTGCCCGGTCTCCAAGAAGTGGGCATTATTATTTCTCCTATTTTACAGGTGAGAAATTGAGGTTTAGGAGATTAGTAGTAAGTGGGAGAGCTAGGATTTGAACCCATGTCTCTCTAACTGTAAAATGCCTGTTGCCACCTATTATACAAGCTGCCTCTTCTTTCTCTATTTCACCTCTCTGTCCTTCTTTGGGTGTTTCTGTCTGTTCTTATGCTTTAAAAACCTTTGTGCAGGTAAGTGCCCAGATTACATTTATGTTTTTTTATGGAACACTTTGTGTAGCTTTCTCCTTAAGTGGAGTTCTGAGGGCGTTTTTGCTGAGTCCTGGGTTCCCAGATACCTTCTACACACTTGCAGTTTCTGGAAGTCTAACCTGTGAATTCATCACTGTGTATGTTGAGGCTTTGGGGAGGATTATACGATTTTCTGCATTATGATTAAACCACAAAATCATGAAACCTGCCATCAGAGGAATGCATGGTGACTCGGTAATGCAGGAGTTGGCAAACCTTTTCTGTGAAGGGCCAGATACTAAATGTCTAAGTCTGTTTTGGCCTGCTATAAAGAAACACTCAAGGCTGGGTAATTTATTAGAAAAAAAGGTTTATTTGGGTACTGTTCTGATGGCCGGAAAAGTTCAAGTTTAGGTACCTGCATCTAATGAGGGCCTCAGGCTGCTTCCATTCATGGCAGAAAATGAAGGGGAGCTGGTGTGTGCAGAGACCACATGGTGGGAGAGAGAGGGGGAGAAGGAGGGGGAGAAGGACGCCAGGTGCAGCTCTGGCAGGAATAGAGTGAGAACTCCAAAAGCCATTAATGTACCCATGAGGGATCTGCCCCCATGACACAGACACCTCCCATTTGGCCCCACCTCCAACACTGTGGATCAGATTTTAACCTGGGGATCAGATGTGGGGGGGACAGACAGACACTGTCTAAACTATAGTACTATAATATAGTATATTAGGCTTTGTGGGCCCCATGATCCACAAGTTGAGTATTGCAACTACCGGCAGTCCTCAGGTTATGAACAAGGTAGATCCTATAGTTTTGTTCTAAAGTTGAATTTGTATGTAAACTGCAACAGGTACATTCACCTATTACCTGCAGTAGCCTCCATTCATAAGTGCGAGTCAGATGTTTGTAACTTACGAACTTACTCTGTTAGCCTCTGTTTGTAAGTGCAGGTGGTATGCAAGTTGCTGTTTGTAACTCAGGGACTGCCTGTTCCCAGGACTGCCTTTGTAGGGAAAGAGCAGCTATAGACAACACACAAAATAATGAGTGTGGTTGTATTGTGGTATAACTTTACTTACAAAAGCAAACAGCTTGCAGGAGTTGGTCCAAGGACCCATACTTTGCCAACTTATGTTACAATGGATAAAAGGACACATGGGGATATGTAAAACATCTAAATAAGTAGATAGTTGAGAGACCATGTAGAATGGTGGTGAGACTGACTGCTTGCGTTTGTCCCCTAGCTCCACCACTAACTACTCTAACTCGGGCAGGTATCTTATCCTCTCTATACCTCAGTTGCCCATGTTTAAGACTGGGAAAATGATAATCCTTTACCTCATAGGGTTGCTTCAAGAATTAAAGGAATTATTTTAAAAATATTTAAAAGGGTGCCCAGGACCAAATAAAAGCACTATGTAACTTTGTATGATGTTAAGAATAGTAACAAATATAACTTCTAGTGAGATAGAAAATGTAATGCTTTAGTGGAAAGAAGGAGACCTTCCTTTGCTCTGCGCCCAGCGGCGGGAGGGCAGGGATACGTCACCTGCCTGTTAGGGCTCTGTGGTGGGAGGGGAGAGGTTTGTCGGGGCAGGCAGCACAGTGGGTTGGGAAGGGACATGGCTGGGAGTTAGGGGAACTGCTTGCAGATCACAGACAGTGGTTGATTTGCAGTGTGCCTTGAGGAAAGTCACTTCTCTCTAGGACCTTGGTTTCCTTATCTGTATAATAAGGATGTTAAACTAGAGTAGTGGATGCAACCTGGCTGCCATTGGCCATTCTGCCATTGCCATTCTCCCGATAGACGGGCTTGATTAGACTATTGTAAAAATATCTGAATGAGTCATCAGCAATTATGAATAAGGAGATTCCACAAAACAATCTGGATTCTTGGTTTCTTTAAAAAATTCAGAAGCTCTAGCTAGCAGCACTGGCTGCATTCCCACATGGCAGCAACTGACTAGCGCTGTGTAGTGGCACCCGTGGGCTCTGTCTGGATTGCTGTAGCAGATGCTGTTGGTGTTGCCAGTGGCCTACTCGTGCTTGTCCTGGCCCCGTTAGTGCACACTAGCCTGGCTTCCCACTGCTGGCACCTATGTGGGTTTGTCTAAGGATTATCTATACCTGTGCAGGTGGAGGGTGGACAATGGTGAGGAATTAGTTAGCACCCTCATCCCTAATACTTTAGCTATATGCTAAAGCTCCCTTGCCCATCTGGCCATATAACTAAGTTATATACTATACACCGTTTCCCAGTTTCCCCATGTGGTTGAGCTCCAATTATCCATGGTGATCGTTGACTTAATAGGCTGGACATTTTTTTTTGTTTTGGTGGCCTTTTTTTCCTTGTCTCACTTTCCCAAATTCATAGGATGTTTCCTGGGATGACCTTTCAGATAAATACCTTACACTTGAACCCTTGCCTAAAGTCAGCTTCTGGGAAGAATCCAGACTAGGAAAACAAAACCATAGTCCTTACCACTAAGGCCAAATGAGAATTGTCCTTTAAAAAAAAATTTTAAGTGATGCTTAGATGGTTTTTTCTTAGGTGGAGAAATGTTTGTCCCACATCTGTCAAAAAAAGGGATGGTAATGGACTGAACGGAGAACACATTTCCTTATGGAAGTAAAGAGCAGACTGAAAGATTTTATGTAAATGTATTTTTCACTTCCTGAAATCTTGTCTCTGTAGGTGCCTGAGATTGTGATTCTTTTAATAGAAGATCATTATAAATTCTTCAAATGGGGACCATTTTAATGGGGTTCTTTGTGAGAAGCAATCAGAAACCCTTGATTATCATTGGCAAATTGTTTTAACCTGCCAGAGGAGATTTGTATTCCAAAAGAGGAGATTGGAGAATCACATTTGTTTTCTAATCGGATGCCCAACTGTCTTGGATTGCCCAGGGTTAAGAAATTTCCTGGGACAAGAGACTTTTAGTACTAAAACCAGGACAAGTTGGATACCTTATTCTAGGTGCAGGTCACACAGGACCTTTCAAGGTTCAACCTCTGGGAGATTTTGTTCTCTCAACATCAACTATTTCAAAATAGAATTACATTTTTAAAATAAGCCAGACTATAAATGGTGAAAGAAAATAACGTCTTTCTGGATTTCTAATTATGAAAACTTGAGGCAGCTTCCCAGAATGACTTTGGTTCCCCTTTATGTCTGCTGACAATGTGGTCTGCCACTGTAAAAACTTGGCCGGGCCGTGGGGTAACTGTTTGCTGAGGGAGTAAATTTGAAAATACTGTGTCCCCCTTCCCTTCATGGCCTTCCCTCACTCAGCAAGAAGCAGCAGGTGGTTGGCAGCTTCTCCTCCTACCTCAGAAGGGAAGCATCAGAGTGCATGTACCTCAGGATTTCCCCCTCTGCGGGGTGAGGGAGCTGGGTTACATGTCACCCTTCCTCTCCTGTGTGTTCGTCTATTTTTAGTGACATTGTGTTTTAACCAGAGATGAACTTGTGAAAATCTTTGACCCCAGATTAGAAGTGTGTGTCACAGCCAGAGGAGGGAGAGGAGGCACCACACCCCAGGGCTGAGGGCACAAATAGCAGGCGTGAATGGCACCAGAACGTGGGCATCTCGGAGAATCAGAAACCAGACGTGTTGTCTGCAGAGAGCAGTGAGAAAAGAACACCCAAGAATTTGAAGTTTAACATAATTTTGTATATCAAATCAGGCAGTTTAGGCCCTGAGGTAGATAGACAAGCTCAGTGGGAAAGTTATAAAGTAGATTTGGAACTAGAAGGATAATTGTGCTTGAATGCAGGATCTGTCGTTTAACCACCTTTGTAACGTTGTGCGGGTCAGAAGAACCTTCCTGAGCCTCTGTTTCCACATCTGTAAAATTGAGGCAGGAAGGGAAGGAAGATAACTTTGGTCGAGCACCTGTTCCATTCTAGGGATGGTGCTAAGGGCATTAGAGGAATTGTTTTCATTTAAAGCTGTCCAATCCTGCAAGGTGGGTATAATTGATCTCATTTTATAGATTGGAATATTAAGGCACCAGAATGTCTATTAACTTTCCCAGCCCCACTCAAGTGATAAGTGACGAAGTCAGAATTTAAATCTGGGTCAGTCTGACTCCAGAACCAGTGCACTTTATACTGCATCAGCCTGCTACCCCTGGGGGTCGTAACGTACTTCTCAGTGGTGGTTTATGTGGGTGCATCCAGAAGCGGATGCTGAGATGGACTGCCAGAAGTTTATTTGGGAAATGCAGGAAATGTCAGTAGGGAAGTCAGGAAATGGAAGGAGGAAAGGAAGGCATCCCCTCCCCCAAAGCGTTTATCAATCTGACTACTACAGTGGGCCTGATCCCACTAGAGCATGATCCCACTGGGGAAGTCTGGGTATCAGTAGAGTGCATGTACCTCAGGATTTTCCCATCTGATGGGCGAGGAGTTGGGGTATCCATATGCCAACTCCTGAGAGTCATTAACTGGGGGCTGCTTGTGAGAGGTGGAGTATCATTCTTGGGTATATACCTTGTATGCTGTGCTTGGCAAACTAGAACTGTAACAGCATCAGAAATCCCTTTATAGAGAAATTCAGGGCTGGTAGTTGGAAGCAGGCCAGTGTGTCCTGAAAGGGGAAGGGAGTGTGGGAGGGTCACAGGCAACACCTCTTAGAATGGTTTTAAGAATTGGAGACAACGTATGCAGTTGCAGGCTTAGGGCTACCATTTATAGAGGGTCTACTAGTAGTGTGCAAATAATTAACAGCAAGAAGACTTTCGAGGCCTTATCCTGGGCCTTTGTGAATCTTTGTTTGACCCAGAATTGTTCCTGGGAACCACATCAGGTTCTACCTGCAGTCAGTCTGTGTATGTTGATCATGAACTTCTGATAATTTCAAGCTTGCCCAGCCCTCCACTTTGGGTGGTTTGCTGTGGTACTTTTCAGTAGTGGTTCCATCCATTTTACACCCCATCACAACACCTGCCATCCTGGGATCTGTGTCTGCGGAGTCAGAGTGGGTGTTTTGACGCAAAGACCTAGACCTGGCCCCAAACCCCAAATCTTCTCACATGTGTGCTCAGAGGAAGGAGAGTTTGATAAAAGTCTGTGAGCTCCATTGTGGCCAAGAGCACAGAGGATAAAGTAGCCTTGGTGCATGATTAATAGGAACTGTTGTTTTGTTTTCTTCCAGCTCTATGGTCGCTTTTTTCTACCAGTCACAGTTTTGGGCTATCCCACTTCTATGCTGTCCACAGTCTGTTAGAGGAGATGGCCATTTTGTATGGTCTTGGCAGAACAATGCTGGTCTCTCCCTCTGAACCGAAGAGTTCAGATTGTTCCTCTCTTCACATGATGCAATCTGTGACCCAGACTGCCTTTTGTCCCCCCAAATCCATTTCCCCTCCTCCTTTTTAGCAATAACTTCCTCCCTTTAGGTTTAACCTGGGCATGTGGCTACTGAGGTAGGGACCATGTTTCCCAGCCTCCCTGTGTCTCATGTGGTCATATGACCAAGTGCTGTCTAAAGGGAGTGTGACAGGAAGTGATGTGCACAACCTCAGAGTTACTCTCCAGGAAACACCTTCTACTTGTTCTTCCTTCCTTCCTTTGAGCTGGAGCAAGGAAGTGCTAGTGAGCCATCTTCAACCCTGGGATAAGGACAGTCATCCCAGGAGGACAGAGCATCAAGATGTCTGGGTTTGCCTGACATTGTGTGGGGCAGAGCTGGATTACCCAGCTCCACCGCCATCCCCCCACTGCACTGCCCTCTACTTGGTCTTGGACTTAAAACGGAATTAATCAAACCACTCTTACTTGGTCTCTGTTAAAGCCAAGAATCTATATTCTAACTAATATAACTAATATAAAGGCTCAGCACATGACTTAGCCTCATGACTTAGTTAATGGGATTTACCAAATGATCATGGGAGTCAAAGTCAGAAACCTGGGTTTAATCCTCTGCCACTTACTAACTGGGCAACATTGAATAAGAAACTAATCTGAACCTCTTCTGGGAGGTACATTACACCAGTAAACTCTCTCAAGCAGGCTTCTGGGGTAAAATATCCAGCATAGTGCTTGGCACACAATTAACAATCAGTGAGAGATGACTCAATGTTTTTTTGTATCATTCATTATTAATTATTCATAATTCTGAGTTGTTTCTGATCAAGTCAGGTGGTATTAGTTACCTTACATCTGTTGGCTCAGAGGTCTTGAATTAGTTTTGTTAAATTCTGGAAGGGTTAGGTCAGCTGTGGCAAATTAGCAGGTCAGCAAAAACCATATGTTCTTTCAGATATGCACCCGCAATACAGTAAGCATTTACTTATCTCAGATAAAGATGCAATCAAATCAGTTGGAGCAAAGGATGTGTCGGATGACAAAGTGGGCAGTCTCTCTGGGACTCTGCCTTCTGATCCCTCATGAAGGCACACTCTGTGTCAGGGTGTGAGGGTAGCAAGTGAGGGTGGGGGGCCATCTGCACAGGAGAGAGCTGAGTGTCATCACTGTCAGCACTCTTCCCTGTCTAACCTGGGAAGCTGCATCCTTAGTGACCGTGGCCAACTGCTAGTTGCCTGCCTGATGTCCATTTCCCCCATTCATAGTAACAGAACTGCAATTTTATTTGAGCATGCTCTGCTAAACACTACATCTCCGATTCTCTCACACTACTAAATGCAGCTGCTTGGGACTTCCAGGAAGGGTCCCAGTTGGGCACTGACCTGGGTGGAAGGTGTACTCTTCTGCCTTTCCTTCTTCCTTTTTCTGCTTCCTGGAACACAGATACCATGGCTGGAGCTTCAACAACCATTTTGTGACTTTGAAGGCAGAAGTTACAGGTTCAGGATAGCAAAATAAAAGACAGAGAGGCTGGCTTTCCACCAGAAATGGCGCCACACACAAATACCTGAATGTTGCCCTGGGCTCCTTCCCCATCTGGCCCCTTCCTCCCATTTTGGCTTTATGTATGTAACTGGGCCCTGCTTTATTTTACATTTAGCTATAGCCTTCAAGGCCCCATTCTGAAGGACTACTTAGCTACTTCCTTGATCTCTTGGAGGGCTGGATTGATTTCTTCATTCTTCTTGCAAGTTCTTAGAGTCTAACTTCCCAGCAGAATACTCATAAGATGCAGCCATTCTGTTCATTGTGCATAGGACCAAGGACCAGACATTTTGGTGCTTAACTGTTCTCTAAGTTGTTGGGTTTTTTGTTGTTGTTTTGATTTTTTTTTTTTCATTTGTTATTATATGGCCTTTCCAGGTGTTTTGTTTTTTTTTTTTTCCCAAATGCAATAACAATTCTCATATTTTGTTTTTATTTATTATGTTAAATGGATTTCTGACAACAGTTCCCTTGGAATGGGATCCTTAGGAAAAAAGAAAAGGCCCTAGAGAAATAATTTATGGAGTAACATGGGGTTTGCAGGCTCTGTTGACTTAATAAGCTTGACACTCTGCTGGGTTTTCAGCTATTATTTCTCTGAAAGCTGGTGGAAGGGGCCTATATTACATGGACCTCTGCTCATCAAACCCTACTTCTTTGCTTTCTGGTATCACACAACTAGGTGACTTTGCTTAGCCTACTGGTTCTCAATCTTCCTAATACCATGGCCCTTTAATAAAGTTCCTGTGGGTCACGACCCACAGGTTGAGAACTGCTGGCTTAGCCTCTCTTGTTAGAGTATTAGGGGTGGGAAAGAGGGGTAGGTTGAATTCTGGCCAATGGAAGTGAGTGGAAGTGTTACGTGTTTTTTTATGCCTGTCCCATAAAAATTCTGTTCACTATTTTCTCAACTTTCTCTACCCTCCTCCGACTTCTGGGCGGAGAAAATCCAGTGCCTGATCCAAGGCTCTAGGGCTTGGCAGACTCACTAGAAGGAAGGAGCCTGGGACCCCCCAAACAACTTCAGGAAATAGAGTTACTTTCCTCCCTGCAACAGACCTGCATTGGATTGTGGCATCTTTAATGTGCTATCCACAGAGATTTGGGAGGTGGTTTTTATGGATATTAGCACTACTTACTGACGGGTACATGGACAGTCACCTAAAAGGACAGCCTTTGACCTTAAGGCCTCATCATTAAGTTAGAACATGGCTTAGAATAATAAGTGAAGCAATTAAAGCATCCATAAACACGTGCAGCCTTCTCACCTTGCTAGAGGGTTCATTCATGGATTCATTTATTCAGGAAACACTTATTGAGTGTCTACCATGTAACAGGAACTATGGGAGGGAAGACAAATACCATAAAATAGGTGAATGAGAGAGTGTAACTTGCGGAGGAAGTATTGTTTTGTGTTAGCTATTAAGGAAAGTCTGTCTTTGACATTTTGGCTGAGTCAGAGGCTGAGAAGGAGCCTGCCATGTGCATATGTGGGAGGTGGACTTTCCCAGGCAGAGGGCACAGCTGGTGCACAGCTGGAGGTAGGAACGTGCGTGGTGGGTTTTAGGAATGAACCATGGGCCTGTGTGGCTGGAACATAGTGAGCAGAGGAGGGAACAGTGAAGCAAGATTAAGTCAAGGCTGGCCTCGGAGACCAATATTGAATGTTTGTATTTTATTCCAAGTATGATAGGAAGCCAGTGGAGCTTCTTGAGCAGAGAGGTGGCATGATTGATTCACACTTTTAAAAATAAGTCACATAGGTATATTTATGAGGTGGGGAAAAGCTGAATAAAACAGCAGGTTAACTAGGAAGCCATAACTGTGCTTCAGGCATGATGGTGACCTGGACTAGGAAAAACCAAGTGAGAAAGAGAGACACAGGATGTGGAGAGAGGGAAGGACTTCCACTGAAGACCGATGGTAGGGGCGCCAGGAAGTTCACTGTGTGTGAGGCCCCCAGAAGGTCTCCTCAGAAGCAGAAGTCAAAGTGCCTTTGTCAGCCTCAGAGCTTGGCCAGACCCCGCTGTGGGTGTGCCTGTGCTTGTGTGGGAGGAGAAGCAGCCCTGACAGAGGGGAACCATCTGGGGACCTCCTTACTGCCCTGTGGAGGCCAGTAATAGGTATAGAAGGAAGCAGGCCTTCCCACAGAACCAGGGGTGACTCCGTCCAGCTGCTCTCAGAGAAACCTCAACCCCATTGGTGGAAACGTTTTCTGATCAGATAGGATTGGATGTGGTGATCCCCAGGATAAAGTATACACACTCACTCCAGACAGAAGTAAGGGTATTCTTATGGGAATGTCTATAACAAAACAAAACAAAAAAAGTGCTAGATTTGAGTAAGCCCCATTTAAGGTCCAGGTAAGGCCAGGAGGGGGGATAAATGAGCTTTTCTAATATTTTTGTGACTTTAGTTCTTCCCTTTGGTCATTATTGCTGTCATGAGAGCTCATAGATGATTTTGAGTGGGCATGGTTATCTTGGGAAGAGATCTCAAGGGGCAGCAGTGGGGAAGTGGCCGCTAGACCTCAGTCCCACTGGGGACGCTGCAATGCCGTGTAAAATGCACCTTAGGATTTTCTGCCCAGAGGAAGAAAAGGAGAATATTTTTCCACGGGCTCTTGTACCCTCTTAGTCCAGGGCTGCTTCTTGGGCATCAGCTCGCTCATGCTTAGTGACTCTAGCAGGCATCCCATGCCAAGCTCCAGGACAGAAAGTGAGACACCCATGGTGAGGCCAGGGCAGGGAGCAGCTCAGGGCACATAGTAAGTAAGGAGGGAATGAAGAAAGTGTCACTGTGCATCACAAATTGTCTTCTTGTATCCGTGAACCCTTGTTATTCTTGACTAAAGCTTTTAAAACTTTAATTTTCCATAACACACAAACACAAGTGCAAATAAAACTGAGAGAATCTGAAAATGATTGGCCAATAAATAGTTGAGTAAGTTCAATGTCAGTATCCTAGTTGTGATATAATACTGAATTTCCTCCCTTTCCATAGTTTTCTCTAATAAATTATAAAATCAGTAAATTAGATAACATGAAAGTTACCATCTTAACCATTTTTAAGTGTACAATTTAGTAGTGTTAAGTGCTTTCACATTATTGTGCAACCAATCTCCAGCACATTGTCATCTTGTAATTTGAAACTCTATGAAGTATATGTAACTTGAAACTCTATGAAGTATATGAATATCTGAGCACCTTCCCCCCCCAAAAAAGGAGGAAGGAAAGAAAAAAGAGAGAGAAAAATCTATACCCGTTAAACAACAGCTCCTGGTCTTATAGCCCCTGGAAACTGCCATTCTACTCTCTGTTCCTATGAATTTGACTGTTCTAGGTACCTCATATAAAGTAGCATCATATAATATCTGCCATTTGTGTCTGGTGTATTTCATTTAGTATAATGTCTTCAATGTTCATCCATGTAGCATGTAACAGAATTTCCCTCCTTTTGAAGGTTGAATAATATTCTGAATGTGTATTAGCTATATTGTATGTGTATAACATATTTTGTTTATTCATCTTTCCATGGACAATTGGGTTGTTTCCACGTCTTATCTCCTGTGAACAGTGCTGTTAAGAACGTGGGTTTGCAAATATCTCTTCAGGACCTTACTTAGAACTATTTTGGATATGAACCCAGAAATAGGATTGCTGGATTAAATGATAGGTCTATTTTAATTTTTTTGAGGAACTGCCATCCTGTTTTCCATAGTAATTATACTATTTTGCAATCCCAAAACAGTGCATATAAGTTCCAGTTTTTCACATTCTGGCCAACATTTTATTACTTTCTGGGGTTTTTAATGGGCATGAGGTGATATTTCCTTGTGGTTTTGATTTGCAAAATTTCTTTAATGATTAGCAATGTTGAACATCTTTTCATATGCTTGTTGGCCATTTGTATATCATCGTTGAATTCAAGTCCTTTGCCCATTTTTAATTAAATTAAATTATTTTTTTGTTTTTGTGTTGTAAGAGTTTGTTTCTGGATTTTAATCCCTTATGCCCCTTATCAGATACTTGACTTGCAAACAGTGTCTCCCACTCTCCAGGCTGTCTTTTCTGTGGAATTTGTCCTTTTACTTTTAATGGGGGCTCATTTATTGTCGCTGCTCCAAATGTACAAAAAAAATTAGAAATTAATAACCCCCCTTGAATGTGTCTTTTGATGCGCAGAAGTGTTTCAGTTTGATGAGTCCCATTTATCTACTTTTGCTTTTGTTGCCCGTGCCGTTTGGTGTCATAGCCAAAGATTATGGTCATGTCAAATGTCATGAAACTTTGACTTTATGTTTTCTTACAGAAGTTATAGTTGAGGGTCTTATGTTTAGATTTTTAATTTATTTTGAGAGTATTTTTAATCCATTTCCATTTGAAGGGTTTTTTTGAAATAAAGTACAAAATAAAGATCCAATTTCATTCTCTTGTATGTGGATATCCAGTTTTCCTATTGATATTTGTAAAGAAACTGTCCTTTTTATTTTTTTTTTTTTAAGATCACTTGACCAAATATGTGAGGCTTTATTTCTGGGATCTCTATTCTGTTCTCTTGGTCCTTTGTGTGTCTTTATGCCAATGCCATGCTACTTTGATGACTGTAGTCCTGTAATCCTATAGTTTATTTCCTGAAATCAGGAAGTATGAGTCTTCCACCATTGTTTTTCTTTTTCAGAAGTATTTTGACTATTCAGCATCCCTTAAGAGCCTGTATGAATTTTAGGACGAATTTTTCTATATCTCAAAAAAATAGTCATTGAAATTTTGGTGAGAATTATATTGAATCCATAGATGATTTTCAGTAATATTGACATCTTAACAATATTAAGTCTTCCAATTCATGAACACAGGATGTCTTTCTATTTATTTGTGTCTTCTCTGTTTTGTTTTTTTTTTTCAGCAGTTTGTAGTTTTCAGTGTATAAGTCTTTCACTAATGATTGATTTATTCTTAAGTATTTTATTCTGTTCAAGGCTATCACAAATGGAATCATCTTAATTTCCTTTTCAAGTTATTCATTTTAAGTATATAGAATGCAACTGATTTTTCTGTGTTGATTTTATATCCTGCAACTTTGCTAAATTTGTTTAATTCTGACAGTTTTTTTGGGTGGAATCCTTAGAGTTATCAACATATATGAAGACTGTCTGGAAAGTTCCACCCATGCATTATTAAAAAAAAAAATAGAGACATACGTGGCTGGATTCTTTCCAGATAGCCCTCGTAAGATTAGGTCATCTGAGAATAGAGATAATTTTACTTCCTGGATGATTTTTATTTCTTTCTCTTGCCTAATTGCTCTGGCTAGGATTTTCAGTACTGTGTTGACCAGAAGTGGCAAAAGCTGGCATCCTTATTTGGTTGATCTTAGAGCAAACACTTTGTCTTCCATTGGGTATAGTGTTAACTGTGGCTTTTCATAGATACCCTTAATTATGTTGAGGTAGTTTCCCTCTGTTTCTAGGTTGTTGGGTATTTTTATCATAAAAGGGTGTTGGATCTTGTCATATACTTTTCCTGTACTGACTGAGTTCATCATATGGTTTTTGTCCTTTATTCTGCTAATGTGGTATATTACATGGGTTGGCCTTTGTTTCTTGAGCCACCATTGTGTTACAGGAGTAAATCTGAAAGGTTAATTGTGGTGTCTAATCCTTTTAATGGATTTAATGGATTTTTTTTTTATTAAATCATAGCTGTGTACATTAATGCAATCATGGGGTACAATGTGCTGGTTCCATATACAATTTGAAATGTTTTCATCAAACTGGTTAGCACAGCCTTCACGGCATTTTCTTAGTTATTGTGTTAAGACAGTTATATTCTGCACCTAGTAAATTTCACATGTACCCTTGTAAGTTGCACCATAGGTGTGGTCCCACCAATTACTCTCCCTCCACCCATCCTCCCCCCTACCCTCCCTCTCCCCTTTCCCTTTCTTCTTGGGCTATAATTGGGTTATAGTTTTCATAAGAAAGCTATAAATTGGTTTCATAGTAAGACTGAGTACATTGGATATTTTTTCTTCCATTCTTGAGATATTAATACTTTGCTGAGAAGAATATGTTCCAGCTCCATCCATGTAAACGTGTAAGAGGTAAAGTCTCCATCTTTATTTAAGGCTGCATAACATTCCATGGTGTACATATACCACAATTTACTAATCCATTCGTGAGTCGATGGGCACTTGGCTTCT
>CAUYPK010115843.1:0-16901 GCA_963574355.1 Loris lydekkerianus | reverse complement strand
TAAATGTAGAATGTAAATGTCTTAACATAATAACTAAGAAAATGCCAGGAAGGCTATGTTAACCAGTGTGATGAAAATATGTCAAATGGTCTATAAAACCAGTGTATGGTGCCCCATGATCGCATTAATGTACACAGCTATGATTTAATAAAAAATAAAAATAAAAGTATGGGATAGGAGAAACTGCTGTTGAGTAAAAGACAGTAAAGAGACATAATATAATGAGGATCGTGCTTAGATTCTAGTCTAAATAATCAACACTAAAAAGCCATTTTTGAGACATTTGCAATGTTAGAAGATACCTGAAATTATTGTTACTTTTTGTGGTTATAGTTGTGTGTGTTTGAAAAGGAAATGTCCCATTTTCAGAAATTCCCACTGAATTATATTATGATGGAACAACATGCTTTCTGAGATTTGCTCTAAAAATGCCTCAAGCAGAGAAAACACAGTAGAGAGATGAGGCTAGTATGTGGTACAATCACGCTGAGGGTAGAATCTGGGCATTGGATACATGAAAGCTTATCATACTATAAACATGCATAGAATATGACTTTATGTGTAATATAATTTATATTATAATCATTGATAGTACTAAAAAGTTATTAATATTATATAATTATGCATATAACAGTGTAACTGTATTAAAATATAATTAATATTAAACCTTTTATATTGTTCTTTTCTGTTTTACACACATTTTATATTTTGTCTTTAAATTTGGAAGTTTAATTGTTGAATAAGTTAAATGTTGAATGTTGAGGAGCCACAAGAAATGTGTTTTTAGCTCTCTCTCTGTTTTTCAGTCAATCTTTTAGTTAGTGCTGCATGTGTATGTTTAATCAAAGAGCCGAAATTTCTTTAAGACAGCTAGAAGATTTTGAGTGTTATCACAAGGAAATGATAAACGTTTAAAGTGATGCATATGGTGATTGCCCTGATTTGATAATTATACATGCATTGAAACATCACACTGTCCCCCATAATTACATACACTGTTATGCACCAATTATTAATTTTTTTTATTAAATCATACCTGTGCACATCGATAGGATCATGGGGCATCATACACTAGTTTCATAAACCGTTTGACACATTTTCATCACACCGGTCTACACAGCCTTCCTGGCGTTTTTTTAGTTGTTGTGCCAAGACATTTACATTCTACATTTACTAAGTTTCACATATATCCTCGCAAGATGCACTGCAGGTGTGATCCCACCAGTCCCCCTCCCTCTATCCACCTCCTCCCTCCCTTCCCTCCCTCTCCCCCTTCCCCCCATTCTCAGGTCGCAACTGGGTTACTAGCCCTAAACTAGTTTCATAGTAGGGGTGAGTACATTGGGTACTTTTTCTTCCATTCTTGAGATACTTTACTGAGAAGAATATTTTCCAGTTCCATCCATGTAAAGATAAAACAGGTAAAGTCTCCATCTTTCTTTAAGGCTGCATAATATTCCACGGTGTACATATACCACAATTTATTAATCCATTTGTGAATCGATGGGCACTTAGGCTTTTTCCATGACTTAGAAATTATGAATAGGGCTGCAATAAACATTCTGGTACAAATATCTTTGTTATGATGTGATTTTTGGTCTTCTGGGTATATGCCCAGTAGAGGAATTACAGGATTAAATGGCAGTTCTATTTTTAGATCTCTAAGTGTTCTCCATATATCTCTCCAGAATGAATGTAATAATTTGCATTCCCACCAGCAGTGAAGGATGATTTTTAAAACTAATAAAATGCCTAATCTACTGATCCATGAAGCTTTTCCTAAGCAGCATGTGAGCTGAGACACCAAGGGTAAGTGGAGTTAACTTGGCAAGGGAAGAGGAGGAATAGAGAGCAGATTTCCAGGAAAACAAAAAGGCGTATTCCAAGGCTAGAAGTGAGCATTATGCTTTATAATAGGAGAGTCTAAACATTTTTTTCTGCTGCACATTGGAAGAGTAAGAGTTGTCTTGGGCTATATAAGAAATACACAAACACTGATGAAAGCTGACGAACAAAAAAATGTTTTTGCACACTTTTTGTGATATCTGGCACCACAGATAAGCAAAGCAAGTCCTCACAAAATCTTCATGAGCCCTGTGGGCCATAGATTGGACACCAAGATACCAGGCCGGGGTATAAGAACCAAGATACCAGGCCGGGGTACCCGACACAGAGGAGAAAGACACAGCACAGGTGAGGCTGGAGAGGTGTGTACAGTCTAGATCTAGCAGGGCTGTGGGGGTGTCTTAGTCTATTTTCTGTTGCTTATAACAGAATACCTTAAAGTGGGTAATTTATAAAGAAAGAAATTGATTCCCTATAGTTATGGAGGCTGAGAAGTCCAAGGTTGAGGAGCCCCATCTGGTGAGAGCCTTCTCCCAGTTGGACTCCCTGTAGCGAGGAGCCCCATCTGGTGAGCGCCTTCTCAAGGTGGGACTCCCTGTAGAGTTCAGGTGTCATAGGGCATCATGTGGAAAGGTAGCTGAGCATGCTAGATCAAGTCTCTCTTCCTCTATAAAGCCACAAGTTCCACTCCCGTGATGACCCAGTAATCCACCAACCACCCCTTAATCCATCAATCCACATATGAATTAGTCTATTCACAAGGGTAGAGCACTCATAGCCCAATCACCTCTTAAAGGCCCCACCTCTCAATTCTGCCACCTTGGGGATTATGTTGCAACCTGAGTTTTGGAGGGGACAAACTTTCAAACCACAGCAGGGAGCTATGTGAAGAGGAGCTTGGTGCTCATCCTGAAACTGATAGGGAACCGCTGGAGGCTGTATCAGTTAAGGTCTCAGAGGGAGACTGCTGATTCCCTGGAACCATACTTAAGTGGAATATTGTGGACAATTTAAAGAAGCATTCTTTTCATAGGTGTGGGTGGAATTAAAGAAACTAAGAAGGGATAGGGAGGCACCCAACCAATGCAACAGCAAGGAGCCATTATCCCTTCTTGGCCAGAAGAATCAAGGGAGGGGACAGTGAGAGCTGGAGCCAGAGAGGGGCCACTCTGTGGGAGCAGTGGTTACAAAACGCCAGAAACGCAGTGCTCAGAGGGAACAGGGACCTTAAACTCTCCTGGCTCTTGCTCTCCAGTTTCCTGCATCCTTTGATTGGCTGAAGCCACAAAGAAGCCAGGAGGAGAGAGCCCTTAAATTCAGCAAGCCCTCTGCTGAGGACCAGGCCACAAAGCAGGGCACAGAAGGCTGAGGAGCAGCACTGGAGGGGGAGGGGACAGTTACCAGCACAGAAGGCTTTTAGCCTATGATCAGCATTAGAATTGTGTTACAAAGTGGATCGTTCCAAGCGCCCTGCAGAGAAGTAACGACTAAAGATTAACAGCAGGAGAACCAGTAAAAAAGCAAGTATAGTAATCAAGGGAGCAGTAATGAATTGCAGCTTCAGCCAGGCTGGGAACCAAGTTGATGGAGAGAAGTGGACCGATTTAGGGATTTCTAACTTTGTAGAGTTTGGCCAAGACCTGCAGGAACTTGGCAGCCTTCTCACTGCACCCAGCCATTGCTGTGAGATGACTGAAGCTTGGAGAAAAGAAGGGACTTGAGCCAGAGGTAGAGTTCGGCCCCCACCTCCTTTACCTTACGGCCTCTGTCAACGTGCCCTGCCTGGATGGAGACCTGCTCCTATTGGCCAGGACAAATTCCTTCTTTCTCTAAGACCTCCCAGGGTCACCTTGTCAATACTCACTCTCAGAGCCTTGACTTTATCTTCCTGACCTGAGTTTCTGGACTCCACGTGCTCCTTGCTGGGAGACCCTAAACATTAGCTGCCCTGTAAGGTTATAGGCCCTGAGCTCACTTTGGGGGCTGGGCCAGGATAAACAAGGGGTGCTGGGTATGAAAGGCACAGCCCCTTTCCACCTTTATTTCTATTAGTAAATAATTATTGGGTGCTTACTGTTCTCCAGGCAACGCTTAAATCCTACAACCATCCATGAAAACGTATGTGTATACACACACACACAAACATATATTTTGAGAAGGAAAAATGATATTAAAATTGTAATACTCAAATCACATTTGACTTCTGCAACTACAAAAGGTACTCAGATGTGACTTGCATCCATCTTTTGTTAGCAGTCTATATTCATGATTATAATTTTAATACCATTTTTCTTTAATTAAAATATGTTTACTTTTTTGGCACCTTGTATATGTGTGTATGTGTGTGCGTACGCGCACACATGTGTGTATGAAACCACACTTACGAATGAACAAAGTGAGGCTCAGGAGGGTTAAACAACTTGACCAAAGTCCATAGTTGGTAAGGGGAAAAGCTCAGACTCAAACCTGCGGCTTCCTCCCACTACATGCTCGTGTTCCTAACCCCTACACAACACTGCCTCTCACCTGCTTGGCACTGCATTGTGCTTGGCTCCTGTCTGAAGTGTGAGGTTGGGGAGGTGGGAGTTAGAGGCACCAAAAAGCGAGAAGTGGTAGACAATAGCAGATGTGACCACCCATCTCTGCCCTCCCTGTGTATATGTAATTAATGCTCATGTGTCAAGAGAAGGAATCTAATTTCTCCTCTTTTTGAGTCTGGGCTGGCTTTGGTGATTTCGCCCTAACCAACCAAAATCCAAGATTTCTGAGGCTATGTTGCAAAGAGCTGCTCCCATGAAAAGCCCAACCCACCGGAGAGGCCATGTACAGATGTTGCAGGTGGTAGCTTCAGCTGCCTCTCTGCACCAGCAGCCAACAGTCACTGCAACCCACTCCAGTCAGCCATTCCGGGTACCAGGTCAGTCAAGCCTGCAGATGACCACAGCCCCAGTCACTGTCTGACAAACAACCACATGTGAGAAATCCAAGTGAGAACCACCCAGAAGAGCCCAGTCAGCTCATGAATTGGGAGAGATACTAATAATTTTGCTTTAAGTCACTTACTTTAAGGGTGGCTTTTATGTGTTAATAAGAGTCAGAACACAGGGTAAGGTCTCTTGTGGGAACGATATTTAGATAAGGGGAAACATAACCATACCACATACACTTCCACTCTCACAATTGCCAGTGAGAAGACGTTTTTCTGAAAGCTTTCCCTCCTCTGCACAAATCTACATCCTACTATTTCTTGAGCCAAGCCTCCTGCTTTAGTCTGCAAGGGTTTCCCTTCCTGTGACGATTTCAGTGGGCAAGTTAGAGGCCAGCAGGGAAGGTGGAAGCTCTTTGGTCCACCCCTCTCTGCCTTCCCCCCCTTGCAGCAAGTGTGGTTTCCGTCTGCAGCTGCCCTTCATCTGCTGTCCCCTCACCCAGGCCCACCAACCCTCCAGTCCCTAGTCCTCCCCTGGCCAGATGGCACTTGAGCTCTCTGGAGGGTGTTTCATGGACAGACGAGGTGTTGCAGGCCTAGTTCGTTCTATACTCCAGACTAAGGGCGACACAGACCAGATTAACATATGAGCCACTGTGCAGCTGTACTCAGCACCAGTCTATGGGGGTGACTAAAATGTCCTTGGAGTAAAAGTGGAGTAAACAGCCAGTTAACTCAGGTCTCTACACATGGCTGCTATCAAAACTGGTGAATCAAAGATAGGCTTGGCTGCAATTAAACACCCCCTAATGCCGCCAGCCTATCTCTGTGGGTAGTTTTGTGTTAAGTACATGCAGTTTACATGGTATGTCTCATGCTTCACCACTCACTTTGCAATTGGCCCTCTGAGATTCCTGTAACTGTCTAGCCCACTGACCTTCTGAGACTAGAACATTCACGATGCTGTCTGTGCTTTTTACTGGGAATAATTTATTAGAATGTCTGCATTTAAATAGTTTAATATGCCTCTTCAATTGTCTAGCTCATAAAAATCACATGTATTATGTAGATGGAAAATAAATCTTTATTTTGAACATGAATTAAGCATGTATGTTAAACCAGGCAGGTGGCCCATGCCTGTGATTCCATCGACTCAGGAGGCTGAGGCAGGAGGATTGCTTGAGTCCAGGACTTTGAGACCAGCCTGCACAACATCAAGAGACTCTGTCTCTGAAAAAAAGGGCAGAAATTCAGGAAAATTCAGGAAACCTTTCCACTCACACTTATTTCCACGTAAAATCAGATCAAAGGGAATATTCAAAGTAAACTTAATGTGGATATGACATAAAAACAAAACAGAAATAATCTGAAACACAAGTCGGGAGATGGGGGAGGAAGAGACCATCTATTTGGCCTTGGAGCTTTGAGAGAGAGGCTGGGTGCTGAGGGTGTGTGTAGAACCTGAGATCTTTTTCAGCTCCCCTAGGTAGATTCAGTGCCTCCTGCTCCAATGGAAGCTTCCCTCATTCTCTGGTCAACAACTCCCCTTCCTCTGAAAGTAAGGAAGTACTTGCCAAGCCCTGGGGTGGGGAAAATCTCTCTGTAGCATGTGTCCCATATGCAGTCTTGGAGGTGTCACTCCTGGTTGTCTGAGAAGCAGAGGCCAAGATTGGGGTAGGCGGTATGGGTGAGGAAGCATAGAGAGCTGTCAGACTGCAATGCGGGTCTGATTTGGAGAAGGAAGGAGAGGGGGAAGAAAGCAGGTTGGCTGGGTAGGCGCAGTCTCAGACTGTAGCAGGTGCTAAGGTCGTTTTGTTCAGCCTTACGAGGGATTCTAGAGCCGACTTATCCAGGATCTCACAGAAGTGGGCCCGCCTTAGTACCCGCCTTAGTACCCTCCTCGCACTCAGCTATTGGCAGGGAGCAGCATAAGGGAAGCAAAGTCTCCCAGCATATGCTATCGTGGATGCAGAGCACAGCAGCTGGGGTGTCTGTCAATTACAGTCTCCAGGGTGACAGAGGAGATCTCAGTGGCGCATGTTCATGGCCACCATACCCATACAAGCCTCAGTGCAGCAGAAGTCCACAGACAGCAGGAGGGAGGAGGGAAGGAGAGAAAGATTCCAGCAGGTGAGGTGATAGCAGACACCAACCAATTTGACCCAGTTTTGCCTTGGGCTCAACCTCCATGGCAGACGAAGGATGCAACTATGTTTAGGCCTCTGACTTTTGAATCCCAGGGAGCACTAGTCCTCACTAGTTCTGCATGCTAGCCCAGGAAGCAAGCATCATTTCTTAAAAGAAAATGAAATCCAGTTCCAAAGCAATCAATTTTCATTCAGACTTTGGGGGCATGCAGACGTTCAAACACAAATTATTACCTACGATAAAATATTTTGGTTCTCATGACACTGTAGCCAGCAGCAGAGAATACTAGAGCGAAGGATAAGCTTCCTACCTTTTCAGAACTGATACCGCTACATGGCTGAGAAATAAATGCAATCTTTTCCTTTCAGAAAGATTTTTCAAGTGCCTTATGTGTTGTCTGGAATTGCTATAATCATAGATTTATTTAGGGTTGTCCAAGAATGAAGAAGTAAGAACATGTGGGTGGAAGTCATCGGGAAATAGATTTGGGTTTGAAATAACAAAGAATATCTTAAAATTCTTCAAGAATTCTCAGACTGAACACACATCCCTTGCATTGTGCTTGCAAGAGCTTTACTAAGGTGGCTGTTGTTCCATGGATCACAATTTATGCCAGTTAACTATTTAAAGATTTAGTTCCCCTGAAAGTGTGCAGAATTACCCAAGGACAAGGAGCACCTGTATTTATTAAGTAATTAAATAATTCACTCATCATTCACATTTTTATTCAACCAAGGTTTGTGAGGGCTTTGTCTGTGCCTGCCATTGGTATCTGGGGAAACCAAGATAAATAAGATATAATACCTGTTCTCCAGGAGCTCACGGTAAATCAGGAGGGGAAATGAGAAGATACCGGTGTAATCCTGAATGGTGTGTGCTGTAGTTGAGATATTTACTGCAATGAACAAGAGCATTGAGGAAGGAGTAACTAACTCTGTCGAGGGAGCAACAGTCAAGGAATCCCCACAGACACGGTGAGTCCTGAGCCACCTTGTCAAGGACGAGTAGGTTGTCTAGAATTCCAAGCCTGGTTTCAAGCACAAATAAGTCCTCAGTCCATCTCTGCAAAGCATTTGAATGAACAAATGAAGATGAATAAACAGTGTGACTGAAAGAATACTCTGCTGATCACTGTCAGGAAACACCCTGGTAATACATCATGCACCTTCGCCCGGGCTCCAGACGCGGTTGCCTTGCTGGTCGGTTCAGGAATATGGATGTGCTTGAAGTTGGTCTGATGAGACTCATCCCAGGACTCGGTTCAGTAGTAGGAAGATGCGATCTCACCTTCTGCTGGAACTGGAGCTGTGAGGACATCGGTCTGTGGCTGCTGGGGGCCACATGATATGGAAAAAAAAATCTACCTGAGGATGAAATCACAATGAAATAATAGGACTAAAACTGGAGAGAGAGAGAAACTGTGTCCTGATGACATTGTTTTGGCTCCTGGATCCTGTAATGTAAGAAATGAATTCATCCTTCATCTACTCTTTAGATGATCATTAAATTTACTTTTGTAGGGAGGGGTGGTGTTTAGTCCAGTTTTTTGAGCTGACTTTTCTATTACTTGCAGAAAATGGCTTAGGATCCTTCACCAAGTATTGAGTTCTCTGTTCCCAGAATGATTCACATAAAATTTTATGACTTGCCTAGCAGAGAAAAAAATGTTGTGTTTCTAGGGTCTTTCTAGGGAAGACCCTAGAAATCTGTGTCTAGTATCTAAAGCAGAGCTCTGTCTTGTAGTATCACCCAGAGTGCCCTGCCAGCTTTTAATAAAGGCTTCATATGTCTACCCTAACGTATCTTTTCAGAATGACTATTTGTGTGCTGTATTTTGAGTGAGAGACAAGATCGACCCAAACTAGGGAGAACTGACACACACAAGTTGTTGAAAAGGAATCAAGTATGCAGGTCTGTAAAGAGAAAGAGGCACGGCTGTTAAGAAGCAGCACCCGAGGAAGGAAGTTATGTATCTCTCTTTTCTAAAATGTACCATCTAGGGAGGAATTACCGCCAAAATTCAAAGTCCCCCCAATGTATCAACAAACACAAACAGCCTCCTCATCGGGCCAACTTTGGCAGGAACCAGAGAAGAAAGTGCCCTCTGTCCTGGCTTTGAGGGATTTGAGTCAAGAGGCCAATCTGTTCAGCACATCTAGGGCAGGAGGGCACATGGTGAATGGGACAAAAGGCTAGAACTGGACAAAATGAATTTCATGAAGTAGAGACACAAAAAAATAGCTGACGCCAGAAGAGAGAGCATCTCCTGACTAGTAACCACTAGACTCTACTTAAGCTCTACTTAAAAAGACAGCATGTCCTACGAAACCAGTTTTCCCTGTTCTACAGATTCTGCTTCAAGTTTTGCCAACTGGTTATTCAATACTGAACAACTTATTTAACGTCTCTGAGCCCTTGTAAAATGGGCTTAGATAAAATGTTTTCCCAGTTTGTGTTCCTCAAAATATGAGGAACTTGGTTGCACATGTGCATACTGAAGATCTTGACATATATTAGAGTTAAAAAAAACATATTTAACTTTGTTTTGCCCAGTATGGCTCAAATTCATTTGAGAACAAAACTTCTTCAAAAAAAAAGAGAAAGAGAATAGAGCCACATTTTGCTATTCCATATAGGTTGGGAAAGGCTGTTTGTGGCAGATACTGGAATTCATTTTCTCAACTTCCTTTTTACCATATTTCTATTTAGAGAGGTTGGGAACAAAACTGTATTTCTCAGACTTCCTTGCCATTAGGGCTCTGCACTTAGATTGCATTCTGCCAATTCTGTGTACTGATGTAATCACATGAGATGGAGGAGATATTTTGATTTCTTGCCCAATCTTGGTGATACACTGGCTTCAGCAATCTCTCAAGTTCAGTTCAATTGTATGGGACATCTATGTCTTCTCTCCCAGCCTGTCTGCTCTTAGGAAAAGAGCTTATTTAGATAAAGTGTGTATAGCCCATTTCTTCCGAGTTGTAATAAATCCCCAGAAATAGTCCCAGGATAGATCAGTAAAGGGTAAATGCTAACTGGGATTCATCTTTCTCTGCAGCTCCCATCATCTTTTACAATTATTTTATGATTCAGTAGGTCATGGTTCATCTTCCAGGGTCTTACAGCAATTCCAAAAAGAGAGACTTGCAAGATTTGAGGCTGTAACCATGGTGTCCCAGGGACCCTCTGACAACTCTGAGGCTGGATTGAGCTGTGCACACAGATTTTCCCTTCTCAAAATCCTCTATTGTTAATTTATAGGGATGGTTGTATTTCTTATAATATTCCAGGATCATCGTAAATGGTGCTATTGTAGAAACGATAGCTCTGAGAGGGCAGAAACCTCAGGAAAAAACAGCCCCTCTGCAGCTTAGATTTCTTGGACTGAAACTGACAAAGCAGCATCTTCCGTGGCTTATGATATTTTGGACAAGTAAGGGATCCTGTAGTGCAATGAGCTTTAAAACTGAGTTGTTAAAGTCCTTGTCAGAGATTAGCTTAGGCAGTCAGAGATTACCATAGGCAGTCCTTCCCTTGACTACGTGTTAGAAGTCAGACTCACCAAAACGGGGGATGAAGTGAATCCCCTAGGTGGTAAATTCTTTGGAAAACTGTAAGGTGGTTAAAACTTGTCTTTATCTTCTTCCAAAAGAGAAAAATTCCAACTTTCAGCATCAGAACCCTTTTTCAGTCTCCTTTTGCCCCACCCCCCACCCTGAACTATGCGGCTTTGAAGCTCTGCCTTCCTTCGCAGAGAAGGAACCAATAGAAAGTTCATTTATCCTGAGTCTGGCTCTCATCAGCCCTGGAGAACTTCAGAGAGCACAGGTGCCAGGCCAGGGCCGCACACCTAGAAACCCCACTCAGTTGGTCTTGGAAAGTGTCCAGGTATACTAACTATTCAAAACCTCCCAGGGGTTAAGAACCACCAGGATATTGTTACCTAAAAACACCTCTTCACCTAAGATCACAGAAGCAGATCCAAGGATGAATTCATCTTGCTCCATCCCTACTCAAGTTTTCCATAAAGCATGTGATTGCCATTCACTTTTACTTGTAAACTTCAAGGTAGCCAAACTCAGTTTGACTCTTACTGTAAATAAGAAGCTCATAAGATCTTTCAGCAATGCCAAGGTTAGCTCAGTGTGGAATTTCTGTCTAGTAGCCAGCACCCTGTTTCTACAATTCTGTGCCCATGCTGGCTACCTGCTTAATTATGGTCAATTATTCCACATTTGAATAGCTCCAGAATCTCATTCTCATCTAACTCTCCAGCACTAACCTAATCACATAAAATGACAACGTATGGGCTTTGAGTTACACATTGTTCAAGCTTTAAGCCCATCACTCTGTAACTCAGGATACCTTGGGAAAATTATTCAGAGCCTTGGTGTTTTCATCTGCAAAGGAGGATGATACATGTCTCACCTATTCTGTTCAGTGTAGGGCTTGACACACAATTAATACTCAATAAATGTGAGACCCCCTTCCCCCAATCTGTGAACCTTGAACTTACTTTCACCTATTGTCTATGTCTCTGTGACATCCAGACTGTGATGAATAACCTGAAGATATCTAACATAGCATTTGGAGTATTGGCAGGAAGATGTTTTAAGGACAGAAAGACATTTTTGTTGCAATTAAAATGACAAGTTCCTGGTCCTCACTAAATCTCTCTTAGTTCCTATCATAGGAACTGAAGCCTCCTCAGTTATGGAATTGGAATAATTAATGGATATAGTGGGAGGAGTGAGCTGAAGAAACCTGCCAATAGTCAATTGTGGGAGGCTGAAATATAAATCCAGAGAAGATGGGGAAAAGACAGCCCAACAGATGTCCAACTGGGAAGCAGGAATCCTGGCTAGACTCTGCTTCAAACCACAGAATCTGAATTTTTGGAAGGAACCATTAAAAACAATAAATTACCCAAAATGGCAAAGTTAGAATTCAACTGCCTCAAACCATAACAACTCAGGCACTTATAAAAAAAAAGTATTCCAGATGGCAAAGTGGAAGGATGAATTATGGAGAAGGAAATGGCTAATATCCTGTGTACGACTTTGAAGCAACGCAAAGAGGGAAGAACCTTCCCTGACGGAGCAGGCTGGGGAGCCTGATGTTTCTGGGAGACAGAAAGGGGGTGTCGTTCAAACAGGGTCAGCTGGCCCCATGGCAGCCGTGGGTGCTCAGGGCTCAGGTATGATTTTAATTTGCTTTCTGTTTTCCAAATGGTTCTGGAAAAATTGGCTCTGGTGGCCTCAGAAATGTGTCTGGAGTAACCACTTGAAACTTCTAGGACTTTGATTTGACATGGTCCAGGTGGCCTTATTTGCTTCTGTCAGGGGTCCATGGGTCTAGGTATAATTTTAAATAGTTCCTGGTTCCTTTTCATCTTCTATCTCCCTTTACATAAGGTCACTCCAGGCCTCGGATCAAGATGATTTGATCTAAAAAGCTATGCTACAGGCAATCTAGGCACCTTGGCTGTGTCCTCATCAAAGGGGCTTCTCAAAATGTAGTCCTCAAACCAATAGTCCTGTCACCACCCAAGAGATGACTGGATACACAGCATCCCAAATCTACCAAATAAGAATGATTCATGGATATTTCATATGCATGTTTTTGAGAAATAATGTGCAAGTAGTTTTAAAGCAAAAAAGTATATAGGCCTGCACAAAATCCCTGTATCCACGAGAAACAACATGGCCTATAGAAATTGTCTAGTCTTTTCAAAGCGTCTACACATTTCCTAACAGCACTAAGACCTTTCCCCCAAACTGATAAGAAAGGCCTTTCAGCCTGAAGTTGGCTCCGTAACCAAAGGGCCCGCGAGTGCTCAATCTCAGCCTCAATTACTCTCCTGACCCTCCCCTTCTCTCATGGGGCAATCCATCCCAGCTGGAGGGACGTTACGTAAGGAAAGACAGTTGCGTAAACCACCTACTGGTTTCCCATCACACTCGAAAAATTTAAATTCCTTATTGCAGCCTTACAAGGCCCTTCATGGGCACCTGACTACCCCGCAGATTTCATTTCTTGCCCTGCCCTACTTTGCTCCAGCCACTCTGGCCATCTTTCTTCCCTGAACACACCAGTTCATTCCCAGTAATGATCATTTCCAGTCCCTATTCCCTCAGAGGGAATGCTCACCCTTTCGTCACATCTTATCACTACCAAATTCTCATCCTGTCGGTCTCAGCACCAATACAGTGTCTCTAGAAAGACCAGCCCTGCCACACCATCTAAAACCCCACTGCGCCTTACCCATCTGTGCCACGTTATTTTGTATGATGCTCTTCAGGGCACTTCACACTGACTGGTAGTCTTTTGTTTTGAGAGCAGGGAACAAGTTCCTATTATTGATTGCTATGAGGAGATTTCAAAATATTCCTGGGGAAAAATGGAACTAAAAGATTAAAAAACAAAACGAAACAAACAAACAAACAAACAAAAACAGACTTTGTCAAGGTGGGCTCCCTCAAGTTCCAGACACTTCTAAAATAATGATGCCAGCTGTTTAGTTCATCCCCAAGGAACTGAGGGTCTTGGGGGATCAATGCAATCTTTGTTACATTATAACTGAAAGGGAGTGGGGTGCCCTTTAAGATTTTTTTAATACAAGGAAACAAAAATAAGTCAGAAGGGGTGAAAATAGGACTGTAAGGTGGATGTTTAATAATTTCCAATCAAAACTTCCCAAAAATATTGCCCTTGTTTGATGAGGGGAATGAATAAGAACATTGTTATCGTGGAGGAGGACTCTCTGGTGAAGCTTTCCTGGGCATTTTTCTACTAAGCTTTGGATAACTTTCTCAAAACGCTCTCATAATAAGTAGATGTTCTTGCTCTCTGCCCTCCAGAAGGCCAAGGAACAAAATGCCTTGAGCGTCCCAAAAACCTGTTGCCATGACTTTGCTCTTACCAGTCTGCTTTTGCTTTCACCGGACCACTTTCACCTTTGGGTGGCCATGGCTTTGATTGTGCTGCGTCTTCAACCATGGTAAAGCCACATTTCATCTCCTGTTAAAGTTATTTGAAGAAATGCTTCAGGATCTTGATCCCTTTTCTTAAAATTTCCCTTGAATGTTCTACTGTTGTCTGCAGCTGATCTGGGCACAAGTGTTTTGGCACCCATGAAGTGGAAAGTTTGCTCAGCTTTGTGTAAACTGACCCAACTGAGATGTTTGTGGGGTTGGCTATTGTTTGTGTTATTAATCACTCGTCCTCTTCAATTAGGGCATGAACAAGATATGTTATTTTCCACTGTGAGTTTCATCTTCAACATCATCTCATGCCCTCTGAAAAAAAGTTATTCATTTGCAAACAGCTGATTTCTTTAGGGCACTACTCCCCAACTTTTTGCAAAGCATCAATTATTTCACCATTCTTCCACCTAAGCTTCACCATAAATTATATGTTTGCTTCTGATTCAATTTTAGCAGAATTTATGTTGCTCTGATAGGAGTTCTTTTCAAACTGATATCTTATCCTTCTTAGTACCTCAAACTAGATCCTGTTCAGATATGTTATAACAAGTTAATATGAGTTCATTTTGGTGCAAAACAAAATGAAATTCATCCATAGTATTTTCATAGTAAGAAGTTTCATTTGAAGACCCTTCATACAGTTCAAGTGCCTAGAGCAGGGCCTGAAAGAACATTTATTCAATGGACATTTGCTGAATTTGAGCGAATGACAAGGCCAGGGTGAAACTATTGACTTTTGCATTACCCATGCATTCCTCCTTTTCCTGCTCTAACCTTTTTACACATGACCACAGATAGCTCAGAAGAGCTAAGATGGCAGAGCCTGAGTCAGTGATGCTTTCAGCCTGGCTCATAGCATTACAACAGGTCATGTTATGGTCATGTCAGAGCTACATAGTGGTCACTTCAAACCTGTGCGGTACTTCAATTCAGCATAGTTGGGTAAACCCTCCTGACTGCCTGCTCGTGGACAAGACACTGTGAAATATAGACGGGAAACTTACAAGCTTCCTGACCACAAGGGCCTCTCCTTAACCAGGAAAACAGGCAGATAAGCAAACAATTTTCACTCAACGTGCAAAGAAAGTTCAAGCTATCGCGGTAAAAAGGAAGAGCACAAGTTTCATGAACCGGGAGAGTTAGAGTTAGCTTCTGTTTGGGGGTTTAATACATAAACAAGAGTTTTGCAGAGGCACCTAAAGGTATTCCAGGCAGCCAAAATGGTTTTTACAAATGTACAGAAGCAAAACAGAGCTTGTGCAAATTGCAAATATTTTAGTAATACCAGAATGCAGTTTGGGCTGGCAGAAGAAACAAGGTTGGAGCAGGAGCCAAGGGGCATGTGATAACACATCTCCTTGAGGTGCCAGTCCCACTTTATATTTGAGGTCAGATGCAAATATCTTGACTTTTTTCAGTCCAAATGAATGAACAGTGAGTTTACCTGAGAGCATATTGCAACCTCTAGGCCTCCTCTGTGCTCCCCTTGGGCACCTTGAGCACTATACCTAGTGATCTCCAAAGCCTCCACATGCTGGACCCATCAGCATTGCATGCCCCACTGTCTGAGTCATTTCGCACTCTGTCAGTGGTGAGCAAACCCAGAGGAACTCTCCAATAATTGAATTTGAGATGACTCACTCTAAACCAGGGACTTGAAACTTGAAAACCTCAACAGCAATACCCTGGCAGTTAAGACTCTTGGTTCAAGTTCTCCAGCTTATTGTCTGGGGAGCCAGTGGGAGTTAGGGGGTGGAGTGGGTGTAACTGGGGAGGAGGGAGGTTTGAGACAGAGTCAGAGAGCTGGAAAGGGCAATAGAATTCATTGAATGTCATTTCTTGTTTGAGCTCCAGCTGGTAGCCAAGTGCTAAAAAAAAAAAAAAAAAAAAAAGAGTCTCAAACATGTTTTATTTGGCACACCTAGTTTTGTTTACAATTTTTGATGCAATATTTTAAAAATAAGGAACTTTCCCATTAAATACCAGATTTCTGGTTTCTGTTAAAGGTTCAAAAGACTTGCCAAAAATCCACTGCAAGTGAAGAATGGGTACCCCTAGCACAGGCTGTGTGCCCCCTAGGTTTTTGCAGTCCTCACGCCAACCTTCACATGCTGGTTGCACTAATATTGCATGAATATTACACTAGTATTGAGATATGCACTAATATTGAGAATGCTTCATAGGTTTCCTGTTCCTTTTTTTTTTTTTTTTTTTTTTTGCAGTTTTTTGACCGGGGCTGGGTTTAAACCCACCATCTCCAGTATATGGGGCCGGCACCCTACTCCTTTGAGCCACAGCTGCCGCCCAGTTTCCCGTTCCTTTTTGGCCTCTTTAGGCAATTGGGTTTGCAACCACTATTCTGAAGGGATGAAATCTGATGCCATTAACAGTATAGAGGAATGGATCTGAAAATAGTATCTCTCTGGCAAATTTCCTATGCTCAATGCCTAGGAATTCATTAGAAAATAATGTAATGAAAGGGGGTGAAAGTCACCAATTTCCACCTTTCCCACTTTTTCTTTTTTTAATTTATTTTTTTTTAATTAAATCATAGCTGTGTACAATAATGCAATCATGAAGTACAATGTGCTGGTTCCATATACAGTCTGAAATATTTTCACCAAACTGGTTAACATAGCTTCATGGCATTTTTTTAATTATTGTGTTCAAACCCTTATACTCTACACTTAGTAAACTTCACCTGCACCCTTCTAAGATGCACCCTAGGTGTGGACCCACCAATCACCCTCCCTCCACCCATCCTCCCCCTTCCTTCCTTTCCCTTTCCCCCTTCCCCATATTCTTGTACTGAGATTGGATTATAGCCTTCTTATGAAAGCTATAGATTAGTTTCATATTAGGGCTGAGAACATTGAATAATTTTTCTTCCATTCTTTGGATAATTTGCTAAGAAGAATATTTTCCAGCTCCATCCATGTAAACATGAAAGAGGTAAAGTCTCCATCTTTCTTTAAGGCTGCATAATATTCCATGGT
>CAUYPK010115841.1:0-12248 GCA_963574355.1 Loris lydekkerianus | reverse complement strand
AGGGTGCGGTGGTTGGCTTTACGACGAAACCCCCTGCCCCCCCCCCCCCCGCAAAACACTTATAAACTTTCAAAAAAAAAAAAAAAAAAAAAAAAAAAAAAAAAAAAAAATCCAGAGCCATCACATCACAAGATTTCAGGTTATACTATAAGTACATAGTAACCAAAACAGCATGATACTGGCACAAAAATACTGACATAGACACATGGAATAGAATAGAAAACCTAGAGATGAAGCCAGTCTCTTATAGCTATCTGGTCTTCAAAAAACCAAACAAAAGCATACATTGGGGAAAATATTCACTTTTCAATAAATGGTGCAGGGAAAACTGGATAACCACATAGAAAAGACTAAAACTGGACCCACACCTCTCACCACTTATAAAAATGGACTCATGATAGATAAAAGATTTAAATCAAAGACATGAAACAATAAAAATGCTACAAGAAAGCAAGGGAAAAAACTCTTGATGGTAACAGCCTGGGGAAAGATTTTATGAAAAGACTTCATTGGCAATTGCAAAAACAATAAAAATAAATAAATGGGACTTAATTAAGTTAAAAAGCTTCTGCACAACTAAGAACATAACAATTGAAGCAAATAGACAACCTTCAGAATGGGAAAAGAAATATGCATGTTATGAATCTCACAAAGCATTGAGAACTAGAATTGACAAAGAACTCAAATTAGTCAACAAAAAAGAGCAAATAATCCCATCTATCATTGGGCAAGAGACATAAACATAACCTTCTCTGAAGAAGACAAATGGCCAACAAACACATGAAAAAATGCTTCTTGTCCCTACTCATCAGAGAAATGCAAATCAAAACCACCCTGAGATATCACCTAATCCCAGTGAGAATAGCCCACATCACAAAATCCCAAAGCTGCAGATGCTGGCATGGATGTGGAGAGAAGGGAACAAACACTTTTACACAGCTGGTAGGGACTGCAAACTAATACTGCTTCTTTGGAAATAAGTATGGAGAATCCTCAAAGAACTCAAAATAGATTTTCCATTTGATCCTGTAATCTTGTTACTAGATATCTACCAAGAGGAAAAACATCATTTTCTCACGAGGACATTTGCACTACATTGTTTATTGCAGCTCAATTTATAATCTCCAAGATGTGGAAACAACCCAAGTGCCCATCAACCAATGAATGGATTAATAAACTGTGGTATATGTATACCATGGCATACTATTCAACCATAAAAATATGGAGACTTTACACCTTTTATATAACCTGGATAGAGGTGGAGAATATTCTCTTTAGTAAAGTACCACAAGAATGGAAAAGAAAGTATCCAATGTACTCAATATTAATATAAAGCCAGTAGACAAACTAGCACACACCCACATAAGAGAAAAACTCAATTTAATTCAAGTTGGGGGGAGAGGGAGAAGGTAGGGAGAAGGGAGGAGGGAGGGGAATTGGTGTGTTCCCATCTAATGGGCACTATGTAAGGTTATATGTCACTCCTCCCGAGTGAGGGACACAACTGCAATAGGGACATTGTAATGTGAGCTATTCTTACTGGGATTAGGTCAGACTAGCCTAACAAATGCAAATTTTGTAAGCTAATCATCTGTACCCTCATATTAATCTGAAATTTAAAAATAAATACATAGAAATAATTAAAGACAGAAAAGCTCTACATGCCAACAGAAGGTGAAAACAATAGAAAAACAAATGTAGAACACAAATAACAGATAGAAAATAGGAAAAAAGCTAATAAAATTATCATATGGGAGGTAAAACATACAAATAATAGGAGGTCTATAATGAAAGAAAAGAAAAAATGGTAAGAACAAACAAAGAGCTACAAGAAATAAGTAAAGAACTGTTGCAAACCAACGCAGCAAAGGGAGAGAACCAGAGTGGAATTGGTGTGGAATTTGGAAAATACAGTACAAGAGAAGACACGGAAACAAAAATGAGACCAGGAGGACTGACTGAGCTGATGGCTACAGCCAGCCCCAAAGCACATAATCAGCTTTATTTTGCAGTGTCTGTACAGGGTTGTCCAGGGGGAGGTAGCATAGACAATATAGGGAAATAACATAAACAAAAGACATAGTTTTGGTCTTACAGTGCAATGGGAAAATGTAACTAACTTTAACAAAGACAAACTATCTTGTTAATGGTTTCTGCTCAACTTCATTAACATATGACAAGAAGTAAGAAGAGCAAGATCACAAAGATGTCAGCATAGTTGACAAAACAAAGGAAGAACTATGTGACTTAGTGGTTACTACTTAACTTTGTTAGCATATGACAAGGAGAAAGAAGGGAGAAATGGCACGGATCTCTGCATAGATAACTATAGAAAGGGCTAGGTGACTTCTGGCAGAGGGAATATGAAGAAAGGAAAATGGCTGTTTTGGGAACAGAGGAGAAGCAGTTGGGGGTTTATTCTCTGAATGTTTCCCAGGCTGTGAGGGCTCTCCCATCTCACAGCCCGCTCTCTACAAAGAACTAATGCAAAATATGGGTCACCAGATTGAAACAGCTCATCAGGTTCTTACCATAAGGAATAAAGAGACTCACTCAAGATCAGATTATTGAGAAATTTCAAAACATAATGGATAGAAAGAAGAACCTAAAAGTTTCCAGAGAGGGGAAAGTATCATTTATAATGGGCAAGAAATGGAATAACAACAGGCTTCTTAAATCACACAGAAGTAGAAGATGACAGAAAAATGCTTTCAAAATTCTAAGGTATAAATTTCCAGTTAAATATTTTGGAATAAAATTAGCATTAGATTTATTTCTTCCTAAAAATCCTATTAAAATGGCACTGAAGATATTTTAAGGTACAAAAAAAAGATAAGAATACAACAGAAACACAATTATAGAAGCTGGAGTACAGATGGAAAGATAGCAGTTGACTTATTAGACTTGAGAAAGTTGCATCCTATTCCTAAAGTAAAGAAAGGTAAGAAGTAAAATAATTTTGTCACAGAATCCCCAATCTCAGATTATTATCCTCTTAAAGCAAGGGTGAAAGTAACACCAAGGAGGCTTGATTAAAAGTTAAGAAACAATTCCATCCTCAGACACTTTCCCATTTCAAGCACCTCAGTGATGTCTCTCCCCCACCCTGGCAGAAGACTGGAGATTACTTGTTTGTTTTTGTTTGTTTTATTGTTTCAGGTTAATCTGGGGGTACAAATAATTAGGTTACAATGTCTGCATTTTGTAGATAGAGTCCCTTCTATAAATGTGTCCCACCCCCAAGAGGTGTGCCATACCCCCTTTTGTGCCCATTAAGTGGGAGCACACCCTTCCCCCACCAACCTCCACTCACTCTGCTCCCTCATTCCTGCTGTTTTGTTGAAACAAGTTTTGTGGCGGGAAAGACTAGAAACAACCCCAACCCAAATATCCATTAGAAGAAGTCTTTCTAAATAAATCTGAGACATCGACACAAAGGGATACTATGAAGCTGTAAAGAGTGAATAAATTATGTACTGATATGAAAAGATTTCCAGATTATGTATTGTTAAGTTAAACAAGCAAACAACATAAAAAAGGAGAGTGGGGGCAGCGTCTGTGGCTCAGTGGGTAAAGCACTGACCCCATATACCAAGGGTGGCAGGTTTAAACCCGGCCTTGGCAGAACTGCAACAAAAAAATAGCCAGGCATTGGGCAGCACCTGTAGCTCAAAGGAGTGGGGCGCCAGCCCCATATGCCGGAGGTGGCTGGGTTCAAACCCAGCCCCGGCCAAAAACTGCAAAACAAACAAACAAAAAATAGCTGGGCATTGTGGCAGATGCCTGTAGTCCTAGATAATAGGGAGGCTGAGGCAAGAGAATCGCCTAAGCCCAGGAGTTAGAGGTTGAATTGAGCTGTGACACCACAGCAATCTACCGAGCGTGATAAAGTGAGACTCTGTCTCTACAAACAAACAGAAAAGAAAAGGAGGGTGGAAGACAGCATGTGTGAATGTATGTTTGTATATATACTATCTTTTATCTTTTTTTTTTTTTTTAAAGAAACAGAATTGTGTTTAATAGGAAGTATAGTTGTTGTTTACAAAAATGCACAAATGAAACAATAGGTCTTTATTGGTAAGATTTGTGGCCCTAGATGTTTCAAACTTCAGGCCCCAGGACAAAGCAATGATTGTGTTTTTACATACTCAGGAAGAAATCCTGGAAGAATAAAGAATAAACTATTAACACTGGTTATCTATCTGAAAAAAAGGGGGACTGAGTGGAAGGAAGGTTTTTCACTGCATTTTTTTTTTTTTTTTTTTTTTTTTTTTTTTTTTTTTGTAGACAAAGTTTCACTCTGGGTAGAGCGTCTTGGCATCATAGATCAAAGTTATCTCAAACTCCTGTGCTCAAGCAATCCTTCTGCCTCAGCCTCCCGAATATCTGGGACTACAGACACCTTCCACAACCCCCAGCTACATATTTTACTACCTAGCTAAAAAATATATAAAAGCTGGAGTAACATCTAACTTCTCAATAGCAACACTAGAATCTAAAAAAATACAATAGAACAATGTCTTCAAAATTCTTAAAGAATTTCTGATTCCAAATTCCATCTCTAGCTAAGCTATCAATCAAGTATTATAGTAAAATAATAAAATTTGCAGACTTAAAATATCTCAAAATGTCCTTTGCATATACACTTTCTCAGTAAGCTACTGGAAGATATACTCTGCCAACAGAGAGCATAAACCATAGAAGAGAGAGATATAAAAAACAAGAAATAGAAAATTCAACACAATAGTGAGCAAGGAGAGTCACCAGAATTATTGTGAAAGGAATCCCAAAATAAAAATGGTGTTGTATGCCTAGAATCCAACCAGTTCGGTTTAAAGCAGATTAAAATATTCCCATGAAGATAAAATTGATAGGATACCTAATTTCTTTGAACATAATAGGTGATATTACATAACTAGGATGTATCAGCCTTGGCCTCCTGCCTTATTACATAATTGGGATAATATTGAGAGAGAAATTGGTGATAAACACATAGAAAAAGAGGAAGGAGGAAAAGATTAAATCTGGAGAAAACAAAAAGTTTTGCAGGACAGGAAAAGTAATCCTCATGTACTATGAGATCCAGATGTCAATATAACCAAAATAAGAATAAAATAATTGAGAGAGTAGGGTGTTAAAAATATAGGAATGTATGATTAGAATAGGCAGGGATGGGGGTGAAAGAGTGGGCTAAACTCTCATCTCCCATACTGAGAAGTCAGTAACTTAAAGTTCAAAAATCAAGAAAAGCAACCTAAGCATGTTATTTAGACATAAGTAGATAATGCCAAAGTAATAATTTAAAGGGGTGGAAACAGATTGCTTCCGGAAGTAGGAAATAGAAGTAAAATATAAGAATATTGCTGTTTTTCATAGCGAGCTTGAATTATGTTCCCCAAAATTCATATGCTGAAGTCCTAATACTCAATGTGACTGTATTCAGAGTCAGGGCTCTAGGGCAGTAATTAAGTTTAAATTAGGTCATAGGAATAGATCCCTAATCTGATAGGATTGGTAGACTTATAAAAAGTGACACCAAAGATCTCTATCTCCAAGCACACAGAGAAGAGGCTATGTATGGGCAGCACCTGTGGCTCAGTGGGTAGAACGCTAGCCCCATATACAGAGGGTGGTGGGTTCGAACCTGGCCCTAGCCAGCTAAAACAGCAGTGGCAACTGCAACAAAAAATAGCCGGGTGTTGTGGCAGGCACCTTTGTAGTCCCAGCTACTCGGGAGGCTGAGGCAAGAGAATCACTTAAGCCCAAGTGTTGGAGGTTGCTGTGAGCTGTAACACCATTGCACTCTACTGAGGGTGACAGAATGAGACCCTGTCTCAAAAAAAAAAAAAAAAAAAGAGGCCATGTGAGGACACAACAAAAAGGTAGCTATCTACAAGCCAGGAAGAGAAGCCACACCAGAAACCGGCCCTGATGACACCTTGGTCTTAGACTTCTAGCCTACAGAACAATGAGAAAAATAAATGTACTTTTTTATTTTTATTTTATTTTATTTTGAGACAGAGTCTCACTATGTCACCCTGGGTAGAGTGCTGTGGCATCACAGCTCACAGCAAACTCAAACTCTTGGGCTTAAGCAATTCTCTTGCCTCAGCCTCCTGAGTAGCTGGGACTACAGACACCTGACACAACGCCCAGCTATTTTTTTGTTGTAGTTGACATTGTTGTTTGGCATGCCTGGGCTGGGTTTGAACCCACCAGCCCTGGTGTATGTGGCCAGCACCCTAGCACTGAGCAACAGGCGCTGAGCTGAGAAAATAAATTTCTATTGTTTAATCCACCTAACTTGTGGTATTTTGTCATGACAGCTCAAGCAGACTAATATACCAGCCTTGTATCATATAGTTACACTCATGTATCACATAATGATGAAGATAGATTCTGATAAATGCATTGTTAGGTGATTTCATTATTGTGCAAATATTATAGAATATACTTACACAAATATATTTAATAGATGTAGCGCCTACTACACATCTAGGGTATATGATATAGTTTTTGCTCCCAGGTTACAAAACTATACAGTTAGTATGTTACTGCACTGAATATGTAGGCAATTGTAACATAATGAGAAGTATTTGTGTATCTGTATCTAAACTTATATAAATAGGGCGGCGCCCATAGCTCAGTGGGTAGGACAGCGGCCATGTACACCCAGGCTGGCAGGTTCGAATGCAGCCCAGGCCAGCTAAAACAACAATGACAACTGCAACAAAAAAATAGCCGGGCATTGTAGCAGGTGACTGTAGTCCCATCTACACAGGAGTCTGAGGCAAGAGAATCACTTAAGCCTAAGAGTTTGAGGCTGCTGTGAGCTGTGATGCCACAACACTCTACCAAGGGCGACATAATAAGACACTGCCTCAAAAAAAATTAAAAAACAAAAAAATAAACATATCTAAATACATAAGAGGTAATACACTGTACAGTACATTGGCTATGATGTCACTAGGCAATAGGAATTTCTCAGCACCATTATAATCTTATAGGAACACTGTCATATGTGTGGTCCATCATTGACTGAAATGTTATTCAGCGCATGACTGTATTTAACTTTTTAAACTATATGCACATACAGCTTTGATTTAAAAGTAAATTATTTGACTGGGCATAGTGGTTCACACCTGTAATCCTAGCACTCTGGGAGGCTAAGGTGAGGGATTGCCTAAGCTCACAAGTTCGAGACCAGCCTGGGCAATAGCGAGACCCCTGTCTCTAAAAATAGTCGGGTGTTTTGGCAGATGCCTATAATGCCAGCTACTTAGGAGGCTGAGGAAAGAGAATCACTTAAGTCCAAGAGTTTGAGGTTGCTGTGAGCTGTGATGCCATGGCACTGTACCCAGGGTGACAAAGTGAGACTCTGTCTCAAAAAAAAAAAAAAAAAAATAGTAAAGTAAATATTTTGCCAGGCATGGTGGTTCACATCTGTAATCCTAGCATTCTGGGAGGCCAACGCAGGTGGATTGCTTGCACTTAGGAGTTCAAAACCAGCCTGAGCAAGAGGCTCTACTAAAATTAGAAAAACTCTCTAGGTGTTGTGGTGGGCACCTATAGTCCCAGCTACTCAGAAGGCTAAGGCAGGAGAATCACCTGAGCCCAAGAGTTTGAGATTGCTGTGAGCTATGACACCATATCACTTTACCCAGGATGATAGAGTGAGCTCTGTCTCAAAAAAATAAAAATAAAAAATGGCTCGGCACCCATAGCACAGTGGTTGCGGCATCATTGGCTATGTGCACCCAGGCTGGCAGGTTCAAACCCAGCCTGGGCTGCAACTGCAACAAAAAAGGGGCCAGGCATTGTTATGGGCACCTATAGTCCCAGCTACTTGGAAAGCTGAGGCAGGACAACCTCTTGAGTCCAAGAGTTTGAGGTTGCCATGAGCTATGACTCCACAGCACTCCACTGAGGGTGGCATGGTGAGACTCTGTCTCAAAATAAATAAATAAATAAATAAATAAAAAGTAAATTTTTCAACCAAGACTTCTAAGTTCCATAATTACTAATCAAGTATAAAGATAAAGACATATTAAGACATGCAAAATCTCAAAACACTTACATCCTATTCATCCTCATTCTCAGAAACCTAAATGTACTTCATCAAAATGAGGTAATAAATCAAGAAAAAGGAAGGCATTGGATTTAGGAAAAGCAAAATCTAACATTAAAGAGAGACTTAGAAAATTCCAGTATGACAACAAGGTAATCTTCAGAACAACAGCCATATGATAGGCTTAGAGAATGGAGCAGGAATATAGAAGGATCCAGGAACTGCTAACTTACTATGATTAGCCATATTGACAAGAGTTTTATATCTCCATTACAATTTTTTTTGTTGTTGCTTGTTTTTTTTTGGGGGGGGGTTGTTCATTTGCTTTTGAGACAGTGTCTCAAGCTGTCGCCTTGGGTAGTGTCACAGTTCAGCATCCTCAAACTCTTGAGCTTAAGCGATGCTCTCGCCTCAGCCTCCCAAGTAGCTGGGACTACAGGTGCCCACCACAACACCTGGCTATTTTTTTGTTGCAGTTGTCGTTGTTGTTTAGCTGGCACAGGCCGGGTTCAAACCCACCAGCCTCTATGTGTGTGGCCAGCACCCTACCCACTAAGCTATGTGCACCACCCTCCATTAGAAATTTTAAGGCTAAATTATTTACAGGCATATTAAAAGCTAAGCAAACTATAAATGAGGCAATGATTAACTAGCAAAAACAAAAATGTGTACATATAATATATGCCAATTACTATGCACCAAGTACTACATTAGTGCTTAATCTTTTTTATTTTTTAAATTTTAGAATATTATTTGGGTTAAAATGTTTTAGTTACATAAATTGCTTTTGTACAGTTTGAGTGCTTAATCTTTTAATCCTTACAGCAATATTATGAGACAGGTATTTTTGTTGTTCCCATTTAAAATATAGGGAAAATAAGCCAGGTGTAGGTGGCTCACATCTGTAATCCTAGCACTTTGGGAAGTCAAGATGAGTGGATTGCCTGAGCTCAGGAGTTCAAGACCAGCCTGAGCAAGAGTGAAACCCTGTTTCTAAAAAAAAAACAGCCGGGGGTTGTGGTGGACTCCCATAGTCCCAGCTACTTGGGAGGCTAAGGCAAAAAGATCGCTAGTGCCCCCCTTTAAAAAAAGTGTGGGGAAAGTGAGGCAGAACTGATGAAGAGATTTATTGAAGATGACGCAGATATTAAATGTCAAATCCAGGATTTGAAGCCAGGCTGCCTACTGGCAGAGTCTGTGTTCTTAACTTCCCCTCCTTCTAATGTTTTAGCTGTGAAAAATATTTACATAGGCTTAATATAAACGTTGAATATTAATTTAACATAATATGGTGCTATAACAACAATATACTGGAGGAATGTGAGAAAAGTGAGGTTGTGTACAAAGTAGGATATATAAGACAACTAAATCCTTCTATTATAGGAATTCAGAGCTATTGTATAAAATTTTTAAATCAAGAAATAAAAAGGAGGCTCGGCACCTGTAGCTCAAGTGGCTAGGGTGCCAGCCACATACACTGGAGCTGGCGGGTTCGAATCCAACACAGGCCTGCCAAACAACAATGACAACTACAACCAAAATATAGCTGGGCATTGTGGTGGGCACCTGCAGTCCCAGCTGCTTGGGAGGCTGAAGCAAGAGAATCGCTTAAGCCCAAGACTTTGAGGTTGCTATGAGCTGTGACACCACAGCACTCTACCTAGGGCAACAGCTTGAGACGCTGTCTCAAAAAAGAAAAAGAAAAAGAAATAAAAAAGCTACTTGAAAATATGAAGGTGATACCAGAAGAAATAATTGAGATCTAAAAGTAATCTGAAATCAGCGGTAATTTGAAGCAGAAATTGAATTAAAATTAACTTGGAAGCTGAAGTGAGGTGGGGAAGGATGAGAAAGACTCTGCTGGATTTTTGCAACTAGAAAATTACATTTAAAAATCAGATTCTGAAAATGAACATAGAGTGGAACTCCAATTCTGTATCAAGAACGTACAGAAACTTGAATAGTGTTATGGACCGAGTGTCTTGCCTCCAAAATTCATATGTTGAAGTACCAACTCCCAGTCTGATTGTATTTGGAGATGGGGCCTCTAGGAAGTAATTAAGGTTAAATGAAATCGTAAGTGTGGAGCCCTGATCTTATAGGATTAATATCCTTATAAGAAAAGACAGCAGAGGCTTGGCGCCTGTGGCTCAAGTGGCTAAGGCGCCAGCCACATAACACCTGAGCTGGCGGGTTTGAATCCAGCCTGGGCCCACCAAACAACAATGACGGCTACAACCAAAAAATAGCCGGGCATTGTGGTGAGCGCCTGTAGTCCCAGCTACTTGGGAGGCAGAGGCAGGAGAAGTGCTTGAGCCCAGAAGTTGGAGGTTGCTGTGGGCTGTGACGCCACAGCACTCTACCCAGGGTGACAGCTTTAGGCTCTGTCTAAAAAAAAAAAAAAAAAAAAAAAAAAAAAAAAGAAAAGAAAAGGAAAGAAAGAAAGAAAAGAAGAAAAAGAAAAGACAGCAGAGAGCTCAACACACACTCCCATCTCTCTCTCTGTGAATACACCACGTGAGGACATAGGGAGAAGCCAAAGCCATGATCAGAGCCCTCACCAGAAACTCCTGGCATCTTAATATTGGACTTTCCATCTCAAGAAAATAAGTTTCTGTTGTTTAAGCTACCCAGTCTGTGGTATTTTATTGTAGCAGCCCAAGTAAACTAATATAACAATATCATGCTAAGTGAAATAAATTAGTCAGAAAGGACAAGTCTTATATGGTTCCATGTGTGTGAGGTACTTTAAAAGTAGAACAGTGGGCTGAGGGCAGTGGTTCATGCCTGTAATCCCAGCACTCAGAACCCCAGGCAGGAAGATCCCTTGAGCTCAGGAGTTTGAAACCAGCCTGAGCAAGAGTGAGACCCGGTATCTACTAAAATTAGAAATATTAGCCAGGCATTATGGTGGGCACCTATAGTCCCGGCTACTTGGGAGGCTAAGACAGGAGAATCACTTGATCCCAGGAGTTTGAGTTGCTGTGAGCAAGGCTGACACTAAGGCACTTTAGCCTGGATAACAGGAAAAAGAGAGAGACAGAGAGGAAAAAGTAGAATAGTTTCCAGGGGGTGGGAATAGTAGAATAGTTTCCAGGGGGTGGGAAGAGGGAGGATATTTATTGCTTAATGGGCACAATTTTCAGTTTGGGAAGATAAAAAGAGCTCTGGAGACAGATGGTGGTAATGGTTGCACAGCAATGTAAATGTACTTAATGTCACTAAACCATACACATAAAAATAGTGAAGATAGTTAAGTGTTATGTATATTTTGGCACAGTTTTTAAAAGAAAAAGAAAGAATGTACAGGGAGATATGCATTGCAATATCAATGGAAGGATGTACCCTCATTTTTAATTCTGCACTCTGCTCTGCTGAGGTCCCACATGTATCAGGATTCATTAGTGTTCTATCCTCAGTTTTTCTATCTGTACCCCTCTTTGGGACTACTTTACTTACTCTACTGTTATCTTCCTTAATATGTGTCTTCAGAGCAGCACTTTCCTCTAAGCTCCAAACCCATACTTTTCAAATGAACGCTGAAAATTCCCACTTCGAAATCCCACTGTGTCTTAGTGTGTTTTGTGTTGCTATCAAAGACTACCTGAGACTTGAAACTATGAAACAAAAGAGATTCACTTAGCTCAGTGTTCTGCAGGCTGAGAAGTCCAGGATTGGGCAGCCTCATCTGACAGCTTCTTATAAGGGACCCATGCTGTGTCAAAACATGCTGGAGAAACAAAAAGGGAACTAATCAAAGTATCTCAAGAATGGAAGAAAAATTATCCAAAGTACTCAGACCTACTATGAAGCTAATTTATAGCTTTCATATGAAAGCTATAACCCAAATATAACCTAAGAATATGGGGAAAGCGGAAAAGAAGGGGAGGAGAGGGAAGGATGGGTGGAGGGAGGGTAATTGGTGGGACCAAACCTATGATGCATATTACAAAGGTACATGTGAAATTTGCTAACTATAGAATATAAATGTCTTAACACAATAACTAAGAAAATGCCAGGAAGGCTATGTTAACCAGTGTGATGAAAATATTTCAGATTATATATGAAACCAGCACATTGTACCCCATGATTGCATTAATGTACACAGCTATGATTTAATTTAAAAAAAAAAAAAGAATTTAGTTTTAGACAGTGTTACCATTGAAATGCTAGGAAGACA